>LOEQ01003948.1:121226-135081 GCA_001685075.1 Bramus lutescens
ACATAAAGCAAAGAAAACCAGCCTACAAATCACAGTCCCAGAGAATCTAGACAATAATGAGGTCCCTAAAATCTAATCTACATGGGAAGTAGAAAAAGACAAGATCTCCTGAGTAAATTGGGAGCATGGGGACCATGGGAGGGGTTGAAGGGGAGGAGAGAGGCAGGCAGGGGAGCAGAGAAAAATGTAGAGCTCAATAAAAAACAATAAAATAAAGGAAATGCAGTAAGCTAGACAAGAATTAATGAACCAAAGCTGCAGCTGGGAGAATACACAGACAAGTGTTGACTGGGGTTTCTGTCCTACCCAGTCCTGCAGTTGTTAATTCCCAAAGAAATACGCAGAGGTCTACATTAATTATAAAATGGTTAACCTAGTAGCTCAGGCTTCTTTTAACTCTTATAACTTATATTAGCCCATAATTTTTGTCTGTGTTAGCCACGTGGCTTGGTACCTTTCTCCGTGAGGCGGTCACATCTTGCTTGCTCTGTATCTTGCTTCCTCCCTGTCTGGGTGATGACTGCAGACTGACTCTTCTCTTCCCAGAATTCTCCTCTTCTCATTGCCGGGCCTCTACTTCCCATCTGGCTACTGGCCAATCAGCAATTTATTAAAATACAATTACAGAGTACACACCATTGTCCCACGGCAGACAAGGACAAAGAATGACTAATATTCAGAATAAATCTGTGGGACACTTAAGAAAAATAAACCCAAAATAATATAATGTATTTAGCTATATATGAAATGTGCATTATTTATATACTTTATTTTTTCAATGCTCATGGATTTTCTATCAAAGATTTCTATGGATTCTGCATAATAGTTGAGGGTGTAGAGGCACTTGCTGCCAAGCCCAGTACTTTTGCTTTATCATTCAAACTTACATTGTAAAAAGACACACCAAAGTTCAAGTTGTTTTATAATTCTAATTTCCATGGGTGTTCTGTGACACAAACAAACCCTGACATATACAAGGACACATGCATGCACACACACACACACACATAATGTACAAAATTATAAAAACAAATATCAAAAAAGGTTTTGTTGTATGGACAGCAAAAGCTTTACAAAGATCATATCATGGTTTTAATAGCTTAATTTTACCTGATGAAACTCAGTTCTGATACCAAACTTTGGGGTTAAAACTCACTTTACTCTTGTGTCCACTCTTCCCATACATTTAGAATTTCTTTATGAGTTTACTAGTCTTCATAATTCATGTCCTGTAACAAAATTTTGCAATTACTATCATTCTACAGAGATTATTTCTAGGACTCTCACTAAAAATGGTGATCACACCCTCACCCATGACTACAATGTCACAGCATGTTGGACTTCCTAGGACACTTACCGGAACCTCAATTACACTTACAGGTGGTCTCATATCACACACTACTTCTCTCTTGTTTCAGAGCAAACACTTCCTGTCAGCATTTCTTGAAAGGGAGATCTGTTTGCACTTAATTTGCTTACTTTTATTATGTCTGGAAATGCCTTTATCACTCCATAATTTTTGTATAATAAACACTACATTCCTGGTTACAATATTCTTAGTTGGCAATTGTTTCTTCACTAGTGCACTGACTGTTTCATCTGGCATTCCTCTTCTTTTATTAGTGGTGAAAGATCTGCTTCTAAGCACTTTGGTCATTGGCCCCATTTTTCTCTTCCTTCAGCATTCCCTCTTTCTCTGAATGTTGCAATCTTGAATACTATGTGTGAGGAGACTGCCTTGTTTCTTTCAGTTTTATTGTTGATTTTCCACAAGTCATATCAGCTTATTTTTGTTTGTTGTTGTTTTTGCATGTGTGAGGTTTCCTTATTTCTTTGAATAAATCCCCCATGCACTGATAGTTCTCCCATCCTCCTTGGACCCAAATCATGGACAGGTCTCTTGATGACATCATACACAACTCACATCAGTTTGGGGTTTTGTTTTTTTTTTGTTTTTGCATATTTGAAGTTTTCTTATTACTTATTTGAATAAATACCCCCATGCACTGATAGATCTTCCATCCTCCTTGGACCTAAGCTATTGACAGGTCTTTTGATGGCATCACAAGAAGCTCATAAGGCAATCTTCTTCCTTTTAATTCTCACTTATCTCCTCTGCATTGTGAGCTGCGCATCTTCTACATCACCGATTATGCTTTGGCTTGATGAGTTCTGCACTAGATTTTCTCTGCTATAGTTTTCAGTTTGTTTGTCCCTGGGATTTGTTTTTTATCTCCCATAACTTCTTTCTTCTTTCACTATAAAGCATCTTGTGTTTGCTGTTCTGTGTGGCAGTGGTTTTGCCTGAGTCACCTTTGTAAGTGACTCATACATAGCACGTGTGTGTGATGATGAATATGGAGCTTAGGGGATCACTTTAGAAGGTGGGTTCTAGTCATGAACTTGGGGTTCAGGAGCTGAACTAAGGACTCTTGTTTAGATGGAAATCACTTTGTCCTGGTCAGTAATCTGGTTATAAGATCTGTTGGAAAATTTTTTAGTCTCATACTAATTTTCTTCTGATGAACATATTACTTTCCACTTTCAATTCAGTAAGTTTTCTTAAACTCATTACTTTGAATTTATTCTCTGACAAATCATCAGCCTACATCTATATATCACTGAGAATGCAGCGTCTCATGAACAAAGGGAAATATAAGCATCATTAAAAATTAACCGAATGCACATTATTTTTCCACTGCATATTGGTATGATTACACTTGGCTATGAGATGGAGAATGGAAGCTATTCTAAGTAGTAAAATCAGGTATGAAAAGGTCATTAGTTTCTAGGGAAATTTTACCAATAAAGAAAAATAGCCTGTGACCACATGTCTTAGTTAGAATTTTTTTTATTGCCTCATGGCATTATAGACACCATGACTATGACAAGTGATAGAGAAACTATTTCATTGGGATGGCTCACTTACAGTTTCAGAGGTTCAGTCCATGACACCATGGCAGGGTGCATGGTGGCATCCAGGCAGACATGTTGCTGGACATAAGAGTCCTTACATCTTGGTAGTCACACTGAGTGAAGCTTGAGAAGAGACCTCAAAACCTGCTCCCATGGAGACACACTTCCTCCAACAAGGCCATTCCCTTTGGGGGCCTTTTCCTTTCATATCACCACACCATGCTTGCCATAATGTTGTATATCTGCTTGTAAAGTGTGCATATGGTGCATTGATCCTAGCCCATTTCAGAGCAGTATGCGATTCTATTTATAGGCTTGGAGTACACATTTTCAAAGGTAAGTCTTTGACTCAGTGGCACATGTGAGCTGTGAGCTAGGTTGAACTCATGAGCTGGGTTGTCATTCAATGCTTCCTAGTCTGAAGATGCACACATGTAGGAGTGAAAACTGAATACTTCAACATAAAAGTATTCACAGAAAATATATCAACTGCATAGATGCCATGATCTTTCTATGTTTGAATAGGCATATATCTGATGCACCAACTATAGAGGACACCCTCAACTTGAACATGTCTGGTAATGGCCTTATTGAAGCTGAAGAGGAGGATGGTTCTGGGTCCACTGAATCTTGCTGCGCTAGTTAGTTTTTGTCAGCTTGATGTCAGCTAGATACATCAAGGAAAGGAGATGTGGATTTAGAAAATGCCTCCATGAAAATGACTTGTATTTCTAAGTCTATAGTGCATTTTCTTGTTTAGAATTGATGATGAAGGGCCAGCACACAGGGGGTGATGCATCCCCTGGCTAGGTGGTCCTGGTTACTATACAGAGCAGGTTTTGTAAGCTTTGTGTTACTCCAAAGCTTCTGCATCAGGTTCTGCCTTGAAGTCCCTGCCCTTAGTTCCTGCCATGGATTATGGGCCATAAACTGCAAGAGCAAATAAATCCTTTCCCTCCTAAGGTGATTTTTTTTTCATTCTCAAGCATTTTCTTTATTTTATCTGGCATCAGTAAATAAACATAAAGGTATGTACCAAGATTTCAAATTTAAACTCATGAATATACAAGACATATACAGACTAGAATAACAAGACATGGCCTAACATGTGTGTTCAACCTACTAAATAGTTTCTCCAAGGATCACCTATCTTTATCACACTGAATTCAGAATTTGATGCTATTGTTGCCCCTTAAATACCATTCAGACTTTCATGATAAACCATAAAAACATTTTGTCTATTTTGTTTTGCGGAATTCAGATATTTAGCCTATTATTACATTGATTTTTGTCATCATGTATTATCTCAGTCTATTGGGCCACCCATCACAATGCATCCTAAGGGTAATGGAGGGAGTGTTGACAGTGGCCCACCTCCTGTTACAACAACAGTTCAAAGAAATGAGAGGAACATATACCCAATACTCTTCACTGATTCATTATTTTTGGTTTTATTATTTTTTTAATTTGCTTTCATATAAGAAAGGATTATTACACAAGGAAGGTTACAGTTTTCAAGTATCATTTGAAAAAAAATAGGTGCATTATCCAAGTTTCAACTGAGAAGGCAAATTCCAGCATTCAGATTTTACATAAAAAGAAAGATTCAATGTTGAAACCTCACCTAATTAATAAAAGGAAATAACTCCATGTTCAAGTTGTACATGGAGAGCACAATTATGTAATTTCATAAAATAATCGCCTGTCCATTCGGAACTACCCTGTGTATTAGTCTATAATGTCCTGACAATGGCGATATTACTACATGTATCAGTAACCTACACAGGGAGTCCCAGAGATTTACATTATTTTAGTATCACAAGGTTTTAAGACCATGTAAAAGGCAGTCCTACCATATTCATACTTTGCTATTTTAAAGTCATTTGGGTTTATTATTAATGGAATTGATGTATGTGGTCTATAAACAAAGTAGATTCTCTTGAATCCTCTAGTTTATAGATATCTAAAGTGCATCTCAGTTTCAAACATTCTGTTTTCTACTCTGCTTTACCGCTTGCAGTGAGGAATCTTACAGATCCCGTTAGCCCTCACTAGTAGACTCTGCATATTGAGAATCCTGATTTAAACTGGAAAAGGGTGAGCAACCATCTGGATGAAGTTCTTTGCCATGTTTTTTGTCATGACTCACAACCAGGTGTCATTTGTAGGTTTCAGTCTGGGATTAATTAGTACAAAGACTGGGCTCCTCTCTAAGCATCTACACTGAAAACCCCAGAGATACAGCACCGCTCTGAAACAACCTACCTGAGACTCAGTTGCAAGATTTTGAGTCCTCTAGAAAATTCCAGAGTATCAGTCACCAGTGTGGCTATACCCTTGCCTAAGAGACTTCTAGGTTCTTATGTTCTAGATCTGTAAGACAAACTCCAGAACCATGGTTGACTATTTCCTAATTCTCCCCTTTGACCTGTCCTCCAAGTGGACAGAGGTATTCAATCTATTTAGCCACTCTTGATTATCCCAAGGATGTGTTTTCTCATTCTGGAAGTAAACTGGGTGATACAGGGCTTCCTATATCCCAGTTGAAAACTATGATGTTCTCAGAATCTTATCAAGGCCTTTTAAAGTCATGCGTACAAGATTCAAAGATTAAGTAGAATTACATTAAAATCTATCAACAGAAAATAATAGGCCTCTCAACTCAGGCCTTTATGAACTTATAAAATGGATTCAAGTGGCTGGCAAGATACCTGAGCTACTATAGGCCATTGTGGCAAATACCTATTGAGCAGAATTTCATCCCTAGACTCTACATGATAGAAGGAGAGAACTGATCCCTGAATATGTCTTTGACCTCCCCCTGGGTACCATGGTAGAATAGCATGCATATTTCTAGGCAAGGATAAACAAATACATAAAGATGCATAATTAATACATATATGCTTACATATATGCATAAAATGATACCATAAGTATTTGAGAATTTTATGTCTTACAGAATAAATATTATCAAATGACATTTTCTTTGAAAATAGAGCAGAAAATCACAATTTAACTTTAAAAATCCTATTTTAAAGCCTGCTACTAAGAGCCAATGGTCAAGTAATTCAGAAAAAAAAACATTTCAAATATATAATAGCATTTTGAAATAAGATGAACTGTCCTCTATTCATTTCTCTGCAGGAATAACTGAGGCTGCATCTGAGCTGAGGATGGGTGTTCCCTCAGTCAGAGATGACTTCCGCTTAGAACACAAGCTCTCCAGTTCTCCAGTACCTCCACAAGACTATGTTTGTAGATTATGTATGTGGAGACCTAATTCCTTATCATTGAATCCATGTTACATTATGTTTATACAATTATTGACATCTATTTGCACATATTTACTGGATTAAATATGTGCCTTTTTAAAAGATGTATTGGTATTATGATGATTAATTATTTATGTATCTGTTTGTAGGTATGTGCACATGACAACTTGTGCATGAAGAAACCAGAAGCAGTGTCAGATCTCCTGGAGTGGCAGACAATTGTTATCTTCTTGATGTGGGTAACAGGATTTGAGCCAAGCAGAATGTGCTCTTAACCACTAAGCCATCTCTCCAGCGTACTGGGTCAGATGTGAATCCTCATGCTTATATATATTAAAAAGTGACAAAGCAGAGTAATCATCATCTAGATCACCTCAAACATGTATGATTTGTTTGTCATGAAAGCATTCAAAATTCCATTCTTCTAGCTCTGAAATATACAATCATTGTCATTACCTGCTGTCACTGTAGAGTACAGTGGAGTACAAAAACATATTCCTTCTTTCTAAATATTATGTTGTCATGGCTAAAGTTTTTCCTCTTCCCTATGTTCTCCAGCCTTTAGTAATGACTCTTTCATTTCCCAAGTTCTTTGAGAAAAATACTGGTTCATATTCTACGTATCAGTGAGACCATGCCATACTTGGTATTACTCAGCAGATTTCACTTATTTGACATCTTTTAGGGCTCATCCATGAATGGTAATGTGAGAATATTACATTCTTGGTCATCATTGGTCATAAAACTCTGGGTACAGAAAACATCAATTGATGACCACCAAGGTTGAATCTATATCTTACTACAAGGCATAGGTTAAAACATTATATTACAGTAGTGATGGCTTTAGTGGAGTAGTGACATATCTGTGTTACTCTTTCATGGTCTTGGGTTTGGTGGCTTACATTGCAAGTATAACAAAACAAGCAAAAAATATCATTTGATCCTTTATATTAGAACTGTCACCTGACTAGCAGAGCCAGGGTAATTACTTATCTAAAGTAAAGAAAATATACGTGTGGAAGACATCTTTGCAATCCTATATCTTATTTTGTAATAATGCATGGATTCAACCTTGGTGGTCATCAATTGATGTTACACATACCCATTGATGACTACCTTAATTGTTAGCACAGAACCTTCATCCAGTAGCTGATGGAAGCAGATGCAGAGATCCACAGCTAAGCATTCAGCCAAGCTCCCAGAGACCAGTGGAAGAGAGGAAGGAGTGGTAAAATGAGCAAAGGGGTGAAGACCATGATGGGAAACCCACAGAAACAGCTGACCCAAGCTAGTGGGAGCTCACTGACTCTGGACTGACAGGTGGGTAGTCTGCATAGTACCAAACTAGGCCCTCTGAATGTGGATAACAGTTTTGTGGCTTGAGCAGTCTGTGGGACCACTGGCAGTGGGACCTAGTGAATTAACTAGCTTTGTGGAGCCCATTCCCTATGGAGGGATACATGCTCAGCCTAGATACAATGGGGAGGGCCTTGTTCCTGCCTCAAGTGATGTGCCAGACTTTGTTGACTCCCCATGGAATGCCTTACACTCTCTGAGGAGTGACAGGGGTAAGGTGGGGGGAATGTGTGGGGATGTGGAGGGGAGGGAGGGGAACTGGGATTGGTATGTAAAACGGAAAAAGATTGATTTAAAAAAATCAAATCAAACCAAAAAGAAATTCTTAACAATTTTCAAAGTGTCTCAATTTATATTCCCACTATTCTCATGTAATAGTTCTCTATTCTCTCCATCTTTATAAATACTTTTTAGAAACCGTGTTTTTATTAATTCTTGAGAATTTCATACAATTTATTTTATCATTTTCATTCTTCTCCCCAAACTCCTTTCAGAATCTCCTACCTAGTTTCCCTTCAAACTTCCCGACCTCTTTTAACACAAGTACAAAAACATCAAGTTTATTTGTACCACTCTAATACTCTTAGGTGTGGGGGTTATCCCTTAGGGATTGGTAATCCTATCAAATTAGCATGGTTTTAGAAACCTGACTATTTCCTGGAAACTACAAAATGTCAATAGCTCCTCAAACAAAAATGGGATTTCCTACCCACCTTTCCCTATCCGTGGTGGAATTTTGCCTGGCTTAGGGTTCAGCAGGTCATATACTTGCAACTACATTACTGTGTCCATAAAACCAAAATACAAACCAAAACAGCAGCAAAAAAAAAAGCAACAAAATAAAAAATCCTTTTTTATAGTCCGTCTACCACCCTACCACCCCTGACTCAAAATCTTCCACAAACATCCATCTCTGATGCACAGCTGGCTTTTTGGAGCCCATTTCCTATGGTGGAATGTCTTGCTCAACCTTGATGTAGCAGTGAAGTCCTTGTTCCTGCCTCAACTTACTGTGTCAGGCTTTGTTGACTTCCCATGGGAGGCCTTCCCCTTTCTGAAGAGTAGATAGGGGATGGCTTGGGGGAGGAGGCAGGAGAAGGAGGAGGGGAGGGAGAGGGAACTGTGGTTGGTATGAAAAAAATGAATTTAAAAAAGTTATAATAGAAAACATTTATTCAAAGATTCCTGAGCTTTGCTAAGAGGTGTATGATATGACAATCCCATGTAGGAAAACTACCCTGCAGTCCCGTCTACTCTGCATGGCAACCATTTCTGGGTCTCTACGCTAATAGACATCTACTGAAGAAAGTTTTTCTGATGAGCTTTGAGGAGTTAGTTACCGCAACCGAGAACAGGCCACAGGATGCACAACCAAAACCCACTTTAAGAAAAGGGGGAGGGGAAAAGGGGGTGCACAGGCCTGTCTGAAAAGGACATGTTGGAGAAGGAAATGGGTGGTAATTTAGTGCACACGTATAGGAGGATTTCATAGCAGCCCCACAAACACTGTAGATAACATGGCCACGCTGCACATATGCATAGATTAAGCAGATGATAAGCCCTGGGATGATGAGGTATTTCACCTGAATATTGATGGCCGTGGCCGTGGGTCCCCCAATGTGTTGGGATTGTTAACATGAGTTATGCATTAAATTATTGGTAAAGTGATAAGTCACTAGGAGCAGTCTCAAAGGTACGGCCATTTAGTAGATTAATTGTAACAGTGCTCCTCCAATGCCAAAGGCCTATTTAGCAAAAAGTGGCCTGTTCCAGTAACCATATATAACGCATGGGTTCCAACCTGTCGAGCGTGTTTTAAATGCAATCAGAAAGTGTTTGGCTACTCTAATAAATTTTATACAACTGCTGCACTACTTGACATATATTTCCAATCCACCTATTGTTGTTGCTTACAGGTTTCACAGCTGGGGAAGGTTGATGATTGCTCTTTTCCTACCTACAGCGGTATAAACCACAGCTTCCAGAACTAGTTTACCTGGGCACTAGGGATAAAGCTTTTACATTTCTACCTCCATTCCACCATGTTCTATGATTCGAATATGTTCTAACTTGAGAAATAGGGTCCTGGGGCATGAGGACTAAAAACATGCTGAAAAAGTTAAGATGTTTGTTCTGATACCATCATATGCACGTGAAAAGAGTTTGAATGGAGTTATTCTGCCACGGAGATATAGCGTTTCTACCAGCTACCACAGGCTAGGAAATAAAAACCCAAGTGCAAGGAGTGGGTTACCTACTTTGGAGCTGTTAGCCAGTGGTATCCCTTAGACCTCAAAATAGTGTGACCTATTTACACAGTATTTTCTTTTGATTAAAAATAATTTATATTTGCCAGGCGGCGGTGGCACACACCTTTCATCCCAGCACTTGGGAGGAAGAACAGGAGTTCTCTGTGAGTTCGAGGCCAGCCTGATTTACTAAGGAAGTTCCAGGATAGCCTGGACTACACAGAAAAAAAATCTGCCCTGAAAAAACAAATAATAAATAATAAATTTTGTATTTATTCTTTGATACTTAAATTGACATATATAAAGCAATTTGGTAATATTTACCCCTATTATCCTTCCTTTTCTTCTCCCATAGAATCATCTATTCTAGGGAATGAATACCACATCCTGTGTTCATGCGTTTCCATGTTACTGTGGCCCTCTGAGTTTCATTAGTGTTGGATACATGAACATAAGTTGAGTGTTAGTTACTGGGTGACAGGAAACTTACTGATGTCTGTGCCAATGAAGAATAGGACTCCTCCTCTACTAACATCCGTTGACTCTCAGTAGCTCAGGGAAGAGCATGGATTACTTAGAACCTCCACCATCCACAATGGAATAATCATGGCCTGAACATTGTGTAAGTGTTGCACATGTAACTACAGATATTGTGCAGTGATGATTACACAGCAGGTGCTCTACAAACGAGGGTGTTCACTCCCATTCTTAGGCTCTTATTATTTACATTCTCTCTATTAGGGTGTTCTCTGCTCCACTAAGACTTAAAGGAGAGGATAGAGATGTCTCATTGGGTACAAACACTAAAAATGTTCCTTATTTTCACTTTGACCAGATATGAGTCTCTGTGTTGACTGCTGCCCATGGTAAAAACCTTTTAGTGATCATGGTAGTGAACAACAGCAATTTCTGAGTACAAACATAAATATTTAGATTGTAGATTGTTTACCCATACAGTCAGCAAAATAGTAATTGATCCTTCCCTATGGCCTTTGATCTTCCCAATTGTGATTTTTGACAGATTTACAATTCCGGTCATGAATTCTTTGTGGTTGAGAGGGCCTTAAGTCCAAGTGGGGAATGATTGATTATCTCTTTGAACATCACTTCACTGTCCAAGTGGGTACATTTTACCTGGCACAATAGTATTGTAGCACACAAGTTCCACAGCTTGGTTAGAACATAACTGACTGTCCTCTTCCAGGAAATTGCTTATCAGCTACCAGAACAGTGAAATCTAGCCACCTGGAAAAATATTTCCTGGTCAATTTCATCCTGATTTCTCTATGTACTGACATGAAATTGTTTGCTGTCTTCAGCAAGAAAGTCTCACTACCTACTTCTATTAAGCAGCAAAGAACAAAGGTAATAGCTTGAAGAGTTTTAGAATATTCTATAATCATACTGAACAGGAGTTCTCAGGGAGGTATCCCACACAAGCCACTAGCATTTATGTTTAATAACCTGTGACTATTGGAAACTCCATTATAGACATATGCATGGGCCTTCCACCTACATTTTCCTCTTTTTATTTAAATTATATACTTCTGAACAGTAACAAACAAGTAGGTTTCCTTATTATTGTTTCATAAATTTTTAGTTTTGGATAATCCCTAGACCGCCATTTATTTTAGGCTAGTCCCCTGTCAAATTAAGCATTCCTACTCTCCATATTCCTATATTTACATACAACATGTATTTTTCTCCTCTATTTATTAAAGCATTATCCCTCCTCCATTCATAGATTCTTTCTAGATTTATTCTCCCCACCAAAGATTAAACACATATATAAATTCTAAGAGAGAACACTCATGGCTTGTCATTCTCTGGTGGTGTTACTTCACTCAGCATAACATTTTCCAGTTCCATTTCTTTTCCTGAAAAATTCTTTATTTCATTCTCAAGTTGAAAAACAACTAAATAATGCATAATATCATATTTTCATTATCTATTCATTTTCGATGGCCATCATGTATTATTCTTTTCTATGGAACTTCTTTTGTATAGAGCATGAAAGTGTCTGTCTTCGTCAGACATGGAGCCATTTGGAAACCATGCCCCGAATTACTACAGCAGCATCATATAGTTCAGGGTTTAGCTTTCTTGGAAACGTCTATAGTGGCTTTTGGAGCACTTGCACCAGCCAAGGCTTCCACCAACAGTAAACAAGTATTCATGTCACTATACATCCTCAGCCACCCTTGTCATTTGCTTTTATTTTTCTTTTTATTCATTCTTTGGAAGTTTCCCATGAAGTGTTTTGATAAATGTGCTGCCCCTCCCCACTCATTCATGTTCAACCCTGCCTTCCTTACCAACATTGTTTTGTGTCCTTGCTTTCATTTTTTAAACCCTTCAAGACCAATATGTGCTTCCCCAATACTTCTGTATGTCTAGCCTTCCACAGGAGAGTGGTTGACATCCCAGAGGGCAAATTCTGAGACAATGGTGTCCCTTCCTCTTAAGCAGCTAGTAGTGCCAATAGCTTCACAGCTATGGGTGGGTGCATACCAAGTTCCCAGATGTGTGCTGGGATTTACCCTGACTTGGCTTGTACTGGCATTGTGCATGCTTTTACAACTATCATGAGTTCTTATGTGCAGCTGAATTTCTGTGTACAGAAGACAACAGTCCCTTGTAAGCACCCACAACCTCTGGCTCCTATCCTCTTTCTGCCCCCTCTTCCACAATGACCCCTGTGTCTTGGGAGGAGGTGAGGTGGTGTAAGTTCCATTTGTGACTGAGCGTTCTGCAGTCTCTTATCTCAATACATGGTCACCTCTGTGTTTCTGTGTTAATCATCATCAAATGCAAATAGAAACATCTCTACTGAGGGCTGAGTGATAAATTTATCTATGGTATAATGAGAAAACAACAGGTGTCATAATAATCTTATATCCATTTAGCAAAACAATAGTAGTGGGTTTTTTCTCGAGACTATGACTTATGTAATCCCAGGTCTTTGGGCCAATAATGGTGTCAGATATGGGCTGTATCCTGCAGAGGGTGACATAAACCCAATCAGAAAAGTGTGGATTGTTTCCATTCAATTATCTCTCCACTGCCACGACAGTCACTATTTGTAACTCACAGAATTAAGAGTTGTTTATGACTGAAAATTAGTTTGCTGATCCAGTAGCATGGATAGCCACTTCCAAAATGTTGAAAGATAGGGTGTACAAATGAAGTCTTCAGGTACCAGCTTGATTTCCACATTTACCATGAAACAAGTATGTGGTAGCCCCAACAGTAGGGTTAGCATATGCATAACACTTAAGAGCAGTGGCCCTATGGAAGAGCTACCAATCCTCTGAACCACTGAACCATCTTGCCATACATGATGGAGTGCTCCACAGCAGCAAAAACAATAAGGACATCTTGAAATTTGCAGGCAAATTGATGGACCTAGAAAACATCATATTGAGTGAGGTAACCCTGACTCAAAAACACAAATATCATACGTACTCACTCATAAGTGGCTTTTAAACATAAAGCAAAGAGAACCAGCCCACAAATCACAATCCCAGAGAACCTAGACAATAATGAGGACCCTAAAGAGACATACATGGATCTAATATACATAAGAAGTAGAAAAAGACAAGATTTCCTGAATAATTTGGGATCATGGGGACTATGGGAGAAGGTTGATGGGGAGGGGAGAGGAAGGGAGGGGAGGAGAGAAAATGTAGAGCTCAATAAAATCAATAAAAAAGAGCAATGAGAACACACTGCAATTTTATGGATTATGAATCTTCACTTACTGACAACTCTCAAAGAATTAACCCATTCCTGGCTCTGGAGTTGTTTGTTAGTCTCTGGTGTCTAGTGAGCACCACCATTACTCTAAGTATGTGTGTGTGTGTGTGTGTGTGTGTGTGTGTGTATCTGTATCTGTGTGTGTGCATGCATGTATGTAAGTGTCTATGGCTTTTTTGAAAGGCATTTAATTCTTTTTATTGAAAAATTTAAAAGAAAGGTACAATTTTCTCAATAGGTACCTGTTGTGGGAGCTCCTTCAGCCAATAGCCGCTGAGATATCAGCCCATTGGGGCGTGGTCTCTC
>LOEQ01003948.1:139227-164890 GCA_001685075.1 Bramus lutescens
AAAAAAAAAACTTGCTGGCATGAAACATCAGCTTATGTCATTCTCCTGACCCCAGATTTCTGTCTTTCTTTTCTTATCCCTGGTCCTCCCCTTGAAATCTAATAGTTCCAAGCCTTCACTCCTGCAGATTCAAGTAATTGAAGCTTTTCTAAAATAGACTACATGGGGGTCACAAAGAAAACAATTACAACTTCAAAGAGCTCGGATAACTCATTGTATCTGCTGTTAATGCAATAATACTTAAAATTGACAGAAAACAAATCTCTAGAATATTTTCTCAGAATGGAACTGAACATAGGCTTCCTATGACACAGTTGGTAACTATGACTGTGTCAGAGTTTTGTCATGGCTCTTCAAACTACTGTGGACATGGTTTAAGGTTAAGTAAAATTTCATTGAAATCTGTCAACAGAAAATGATAGTCTTAATTCCAACACTATATAAACTTTATTTATAAAAGGGATTCATGGGAAAAACAAGATAGGTGACCTTGTATCAACCATTTGCCACATGCCTGATGAACTGAATTTAATCGCTAGAACTCACATAGTAGAAGAGGAGAACTTACTTGTGAATATGTCTCTGACCTCCCCATGGGTACTGTCTGCTTTACGGTTTCCATTGCTGTGAAGAATCACCATGACCAAAAAGCAAGTTGGGGAGGAAAGGGTTTGTTTGGTTTATACATCTGCACTGTTGTCCATCACTGAAGGAAGTCAAGACAGGAACTTAAATGGCACAGGATCCTGGAGGCAGGAAGTGATGATGCAGTAGCCATGGAGCAGAGCTGCTAACTGGCTTGTACACACGACTTTCTCAGCCTATTTTCTCTAAGAACCCAGGACCAGTAGCCCAGGACTAGCACACACCATGAACTGGGTCCTTCCCCTTTGATCTCTAAATGAGAAAATGCCTTACAGCTAGATCTCATCAAGGCATTTCCTCAACTGGGGCTCCTTCCTCTGATGACTCTCGCTTGACAAAAAAAAATTAACCAAAGCAACCAAAATGCCTATTAAAGGAAATTTCATTAAATTAGAATTTTTCCTTTCAACAGTCACTTTTCTTTCAGTTAAAAGTGCTACTTAATTTAAAAGAAAATTGAGATGATAAAAGTCACACAGAAGCAAATTAACAGCTATTGAAGATTGTGTAAAATAACCAGCTCCAAATGAATGTTTTACACATACTGAAGCATAACCTTTCAGTGTATCACAAGTTTGGGTACAGCCTAGATGAGCCTTTTCCTCTGGGTTTTGTAGGGTAAAGGGGACAACTGGAGCAGGAAACCAACCAATCACTGAGCACCCTGACTCTCAACCCAGAGTCAGAGCAAACATGTGTTATATTTGCTTATGCTGCATTTGTTTTGTTATTTAAAGATGTGTTGCGTTAGTTTCACCTTGCCTGCATAAGGCACCTGATTGCTCTGATAAAAAGCTGAATGGCCAATAGCTAGGCAGGAGAGCGATAGGCAGAGAGAATAAATATGAGGAAAAAAAGAAGAGAGAAAGGAACAAAGAGAAAGAGAGGGACACACCTTGGGGCCAGTCGCCAGCCAAACAGACACAGCGACACCATGAAAGTAAGATATACAAAAAGAAGAAAAGGTTAAAAAAAAACCTGAAGATAAAAAGAAACAGATTAAAATGAGGACTAAGCTAAGGCCAAGCATTCATAACTAATATTAAATCTCTGCGTCCTGATTTGGGAGCTGGTTTGTTCCCAAAAGAAACTCTGCTACAGGATATAGGGAAATTGAGCCCTCTATAGAGTTGTCAATGTCCAGTGGAGGCATTTTCTCAGCTGGGGGTTCCCACAGTTCTGGGCCCACTGGAAAAACCTCATGTTATATCCATAAGGAAATTCACAAAACTCCATTTTCTCTGTTGATGCTCTTCTGTAAGAAACAATGGTGTTGCTTGCTTTGTTATTGTGTTAACATTCTTTGTAACCTCAGTATTTTTGCTTTAATTTTAAATGTAACCACTTTACAAAAATTTCCCCAAGACTTTATGCAAGCGCTATGTTTGAAGAGTGAAACTGATGCATTGAAAAAATACATTAAGAAAGTTTTCTATTTCTGCTGAGAATTAATACTTTCAGCTCCAAGTTTTCTTTCATCTTCAGGGACATGGCTGTTTTGACCAATTTGTAGAAAAATAAGCAATACATATTGCAAATACACTATAAATATTATATGTACACACACACACAGAGACTTACAGGAAATGGCTCAAGAACTTTGAGAAAAATACGTTCCAGTAGAGCTCTACATACGTTGTTTCTGTAACACAGAGAAAAAAACTTAGCTCTCACTGGGTTAGTTTCCTTATTACTGCATTATAAAATAGGAAGCAAAAGAATTAATGGAAAATGAGATATTTATGAGTCATGTAACAAAATTTCATATTTCCTGAATAATATATGCAAAATTAATATGGTATCACTAATCAAACATAATGGAGCCTATAAAATAATTTGGCTATAAAACTACATTAAGCAAAACAAGTGAGTAAGGGAGAGAATGAATGCGAACAAAGTATAATGATGGTACCCGCCTAAGAAAATACCATGCTGAAACACATGCCTACATTAACCAGAAATTATTGCACCTTTAACAATAAGATAATATAGGTGTCTATCAATATAAATATGCACAAAGTATTTTAAAATATTCACTCTTATTTTATTTTTAATTTTCAAACAAAATATGTTAATATTAATAACAATAAAACTTTCCAAGTGTATGTCCAGATGCTGTGACATATAGATGACTTTCCTAGATGAGAAAGTAAACTGTGTACTATGGCTAGCAAGTTTAAAACTCATACAAATCAATTTGGTTTTAATTATCATTACAGAATTTTTCTTATTTTGTCAAAACCTACATTATTAGACTCCAAAACTTTTATAGACTGGTTTAAGAAAATGCTTGTCTTCTTTCATATCTGTGGGTTTTGTTTTTGAGAATTTTGTATATGAGTATGATATGTACATCATTTCAATCCTCCTTCTCCCCTTCCCACCCCTTCCTCATCCACCCCAATCCCTCTTATATGAATGGTCTTTTCTTCTTCATATATGTGTATGTGTTTATATATATANATATATATATCCTTGAGTTCATTTAGTCTTGTTTATGTGCTTATGCATTTAGGGATGAGCATTCAGATTAGATAAACCTATCAGAAGAGCTGTCCATTGGGAAAACTGATTCTCTCTCTTTCATAAGCCAGTGATTGTCTGTATTTTTTATCGATTTTATTGAGCTATACATTTTTCTCTGTTCCCCTCCCTGCCTTTCCCCTCACCTTCAACCCTCTCCCATGGTCCCCACGATTGCCTATATTATGGAGTTCTTCACCTATGGTGGGAAGAGGAGTCTTGTATGATTCCTAATTCCCACTGATGTGTCAACTGTTGTTGTCATTATGCTGGTTGATTAGGTGGCCACATTGTTGAGATTTTATAGGTACGTCTTCCCTATCAAATACAGAAGACACTAACAGCAAACAGCTTGTCTTCTGGCTCTAAGACTCTTTATGCTCGCTCTTCCACTATGTTCCTATGTCATCTTACTAGCACATAGAAATATGAGCATTATACTGTAGCTAATTAAAAATTAGTGTCATGTTTGGTTTTTTCTCTTTAAGTTCAAATACAGTTTTCATTTTCTTATTAGCAAAGGTAGTGTTATTTTTATTTTGTTATGCGATACATTTATAAAACCAATTATAGCGTGCAATGGTCATATTTGGGTAATTGGCATTTCTACTCCTTAAACATTTATCAGAACATCCAAACTCTCCTATTTGTTCATAAAATGCACAATAAATTACTATAGATTTTCTCCATAATGTTCAAATCCATAACTTTTTGCTTATTGGCTTTCTTTCTGAATATTTAATTTATTGTTAAAAGTGGAACATTGAAAGATCCTAATATTATTATGCTGTTATTTCTTGCGTATTGATCTGTCAGTGTTAGTTTTATACATTTATTTCCTCTGGTACTGGATGCATAAACATTCATAATTCTTTCATAACAGTGAAAACATGACCTTTTACCATATATGACTTTGACTATCAATAAGATGTTTATTTAACATCTACATCATAAAAGTAGATGTTCATTTTGGTAAAATTTTGACATTCAGAATTATCAGGCAGAGATTACCTTATGCTTCCATACTTCAAGGAACTATCAAAATCTGGAGAATAATCCTGTAATAAATCATTCCTTAGCAACGCCAGAGGAAGTGTGGCCCATAGAACATCATAACATTGGAGACTGGCCTTTACATCTGTCAGTTAATACGTTTGGGGCACTCAGTTTGTCTTACCTCATGAAGAAATTGATAGAAAATCATCAGGAATAGGCTTAAAAGATGATTCAATGTGGAAGAATGTTTACTGTACAGGCATAAGGACCTGCGTTCAATCCCCCAGGACCACATAAAAAAGTTGGGCATGGTTCGTCCAACCGCCCCATAATGCTTTGGGAGAAGAGAACAAAGGTCCTCTAGGGATGGCTGGCCATTAGTTTAGATCCAGGTTAGGACTCTGCTGAAAAGGCATAAGGACACACTATCTACTCCTCTAGCCTATGCATGTGCCCATATACACCTGTGCATCACACATGTGCATGCGTGCACACACACAAGCATGCATTCACCAAAAACCTACACAAGAGAGAGGAGAAAGAGAGAGAGATGGCAAAGTCAGGTACCTTTTAAAAGTAGTAATGCAGCTAGCGGGGGGGGACGACTCAAAGTCATACAAACTGGCAGGTTCCAAGCTTCTAGGTGTTATAGATTTAACAGCTAAGTAAATGTTTCTACTCTGGTCTCTGGTCTCTAGTTCCAGTAAAGAGCTACACAAATTAGTTAGGCTGGTTTGTGTTCTCAGGAGTGAGTGTCTCTCACTATATTGAACTCTGAATGATACACAGCTCACCTGTATTAGTACAATGTAGTTTGATCAATGCCCTCTACTACTGTGAGAACATGGATGACCTGATAGCTAGAATTTCCTTAAAATCTAATCAAAATACTAGCTCCTACCACCCAATTCCTTGTCCACTCTGATTATAAAGTAGGGTTTCAAAGATATTTACAATTCTGTATTAGATAAAATAATATAAGCAATCGTGTCTTCTTGAGGAATAAAATGTAAAAGTCCCAATTAAGTTTAAAGTTTAGAAACTACATTTTAAAGGCAAAAAAAGCCTGTGGGCTAAAGGATGTCTAAACCAATTCCCATTTTAACTATAGAAAGCTATATTGAGAAGAGTTTAATGGTTCTCCATTTCACTGGGGCACACACAGCTCTGCTGCTGGATATGAGTTCAGAAGGAGATTTGGCCCAGTCAGAAGAGAGACTCTCTTCTCAGGGAAAGAGAAAGTCTAATTCTAAGCCCTACTCAGGACTGTGTCTGTATATGAGCTGTTTGTTGGCCTTCAGTTCCATAAGCTTGCTCCCCACGTTGTGGTGTCTGTTTTTAAATACTTATTGGCATACGTTTAAGAGATTGTGTGTGTGTGTATGTGTATTGTGTGTATATGTGTATGTGTGTGTATGCTGACCACTCAATAAAAGTAAGTACACATGCACACACACACACACACACACACACACATAATCAAATCAAGGGAACTAGAATAGCTCTCAAATCAAATGTTTTTTCATTTCTTTAAGATAAAAACATTCAACATTTCCATTTTTGTTTTGAAATATGAAATGCATTGTTGATATCTGCTGTCACTGTAGAACACAACAGAGTATCAGGAATTATTCCATCTTTCTGACTATACCAGTGAGCCAACTTTCTCCATTATGCCCTCTTCCCTATCCCATCTGGCAACCACTATTTCATACTCGACTTCTATAGGGCTAACCTGTTTATGAGATATGAATCCTTTTGATCCTGACTTTTGTAACATTTCCCTGACATCCTCCAGACAGGCCCCTTGGTGTTGCATATGAGAAGCTATCCTTTAAATATTAAAAATAGAATAGCTAAGGAATTTTAAACTTCTTTATAGTAACTATACTAATGTATGTTCCTACTATTGATATTTGAGGATTCTCCATTCTCTCCATTATTTGACATTTTAAAATTTATTCTTTGATAATTTCATAAGTGTATATAAAATATTTGTATTGTATCCCCCCATAGCCCTGTTTTATACCATTCCCACTTCTGCTGAAGCCCTCATTTTATCAAAACCTTATGTCTTTTTGTGACTCATTGAGTTTACTCCCAGTTACTTTCGTGAGTAAGATTTAGTGGTCATTTCATGGAATACAAACAAATTTTGTTTGTCAGACCACTAAAGAAAATTACTCCAACGGCAACAGTTAATTGCCCATAGCTCCTTTAGAAGAAATGGAGCCTTCTAAAGTTCTCCTCTAACCACAAAGAAATGTTCATGTGCCCAGTTTGTGAAGGTGCCCATAGCTGATGTATGCTCATGAGTGTAATGACCGTGTCATATTCTAAGACTGCACTTCACAGCGCTCTTCCCTAGCCAAACCATGACATCTCTTCCTTCTCTTGGGCAATATTCCCAGAGGCTTGGGGTGATTAAATACATATACCACTTGTGCACGGGCATCAGTACTCACTTACTTTCTGCACTCTAAACATTAACGTGTCTCTACATTAAGTACTACCCACTCTTGGGGAAAAAATGGGTTATCTGATCATAGCTTGTCAGCACTAATCTGTAAGAAGAAGGGTAACTATTTAGATTGCAGTAATAAAACATATCCACTTAGCAAAGCAACAGTAGGAGCTTCCCTTTTGTGGCCTATGACCACCTAGCCATGAGCTTTTATCAGGTTTAGAGTATGAAGCATGAATTCCTTCCTGTGGAGCAGGACTCCAATCCAATCTGAGAGTAATTCATTTCCCCCATAACAGTTAAGTCACCATTGCTCCAGTGGGTATACCATACCTGGAAGGCCAGGACTGTAGCATGCTGGGACCACAGCTGGATAAGAACGTTGAAATCTTTTCATTCCCATCACATGTGTAAATACAATTTATATTTATTCTTATGACTTCTCTGTTCAGTCACACAGCCTATTGTTTAAATGAGTTATTTGGGTTTTTTTGATGTTTAGATTTGTTTAACTCTTTGTATATTCCGAATACCAAACCTTTGTGAAATATAAAACTGTTGAACATTTTCTCTCATTCTTCGGTCTTCCTCTTCACTTGTGTAAGTCATGAACGTGCCCAAAGAGTAGGGGCAGAAACCTGGAAACAGGAGCTAATGCAAACAGGAACCATGGAGGTGTGCTGCTAAAGGTGTTGCTAAATAGCTTGCTCCTCATGGCTTACTCAGCCTGCTTTCTTATAAAACCCAGGACCACCAGCCCAGATAGCACCGCTCACAATGAACTGTGCTCTCACATCAATCACTCATTAAGAAAATGTCCTACAGTTGAGTTTTCTATATGCATTTTCTTAATTGAGACTTCCTTCTCTCTCATGGCTCTTGCTTATGACGAGTTAACAGAAGACTAGCTAGCATGTATACACACCACCAAAAGAGAATAATATAAAAACTTGAAGAGGTTATTGATTTTTGAAGAGAAAAAGTTCAGCTCACACAGGTGGTAAGGCCATTTGTAATCAGGAACTTTTACTTCAATAAGGAGAAAAATCCATGAACAAAAGTAGAGAAATGAGAATAAGATTATAACATATGAGGTATGTAATCCATATAATTATCTCATAAGTGCCTCAAATCTATTAGGAATTCTGCCCATACTGATCATTTTCATTGGTCAGTTTGTCTCCTTCAGTCTCCTGGATGTATGTTTCCAAGAACAGGATCTTGTGTGCCATTGTGTGACTATATTCTCACAACTTTTAATGCTGTCTGGAACATAACAGGAACGTCTTTATTTTCTAAATGACTGAATAGTTAAGTTGATAAAGAAATGACACTCCAAACGTGGCTTAACTCTCTCTGCCAAACAAAAATTAATTAGCAATCAAGTCTCATTATATGTTCCATATTCCATGAATGGAGCTGAGATGTTCAAGGGGGAAAAAAAAACTAAAAATCCTGCAAATCCTATCCCATTAGCGTTCTTGTACATTCAAACACATACTTATGTCCTTTCTAGTGATCTTTCTGATCTTTCTACTTCCCTTTGTTCAGGGATAAAGAAGAGCGAAGACAAATATTTTTAAGATCATCTTCAGCTACACAGTGACTTTTAAGATAGCCAGATGAAACTCACAAAGCTTCCAGTTTATGGCTACAGAATGAAAACTGGGTACAGAGACATATGGTGATGGTGATTCTGAAGACCATTGTGACAGGAGCCCACCAACTCCAGCAGGACTGGGAAGGATCAAACTGGTCCCTCTAAATGTTTTTGACAGTTGCATGGCTGGGGCAGACAAAGGGGCCAATGGCAGTGGTACCAGGATTTATCCCTACTGCATGTACTGGCTTTTTGGGATCCTATTCTCTTTGGATATATACCTTGCTCAGTCTAGATATAATAGGGAGGGCCTTGGACCTTCCTGAAAACAATATGCCTTACCCTTTCTGAGGTCTGAATGGGGTGGGGTGGGAGGGTGTGTGGAGGGAATGGGAGGAGAGGAGGGAGTGGGAACTTGGTTTGGTGTTTTTTAAAAAATCTAATAAACTGAAAAAAAGTAGAGCTAATTGATTCTTTTTCATATATAAGAGATTGGGTTTGTGATTCCTGTAAGACTCCTTATAAGCTTACCTTTCAAGAGAAGTAATAAAGCAATTGGACCATTCTGTGTAATTGCAAAATGCAGCCTGCCAGTGAAAGACCTGACAAGAACACCTTGATTGCCCACACAGTTAATCTATAACATGTTGCTTGGGTATGAATGTATGTGGGTTCTTGAGACAATTTGTTTTTCACCTGCAGTACGTCAAATGTTTAATTGTGTAAGGGATATGGAAAACAAGCTGCTTTGCTGTTGTTTTGTATTCATTGCAAGCATTCACTTGAAAAACAGAATGTAGCCACATTGTAATTCTTGTATTGCTGGAGTATATAAGCTCTAGAAAAAAAAAGTATGCAGTAGAAGGATCAGAGAAAGAACACAGAAACAAGAAGAGAGAACAGAGACTAGAGAAGGAAGGCATCAAAAAAGTGTGTGAGTGTCTTCATCCCTAAATCCCCTCGGATAGAAAAGTCTAATTTACGCTGACTTTGTGGATTTGTCACAAAGCTCTGTGCTGCTGGGGGTTGGCTGGCTCCCCAGACAGCAGTAGATGAATGAGCATTACTTCCTGTAGAATCTTAGTTGAGGATGTGACCAAAAGTTATGCACATCTCATGGTGTGTGCAGTGGCGGTGGTGGATGGTCATTGGAGTAAGCAGCTCAGCTCCCCATGTCCCAACCCAGCACCTCAGTGATACCCCATTTCTGGGACACAGTCTTGCTACACTGGAGCTCTGTCTGCCTTCTTCCTCCCATCTATAATAAAATATCTTTCTACAACCACCCTCTTGTTCTCTGAGATATTTGTTCTTTGATTTAACAAAGCAAAGGACCCAGACACTGGTGGTATGGGGTGCCTCTGGGAGATACTGATTTCTCTTGGATCTTAGCCCTCAAAGCTGTACATTGAGGAAAGAAATACCCCAAAGATCTCGAGGATGCCTACTTTGCCACACTTTCACTATGTTAGTCTCCCTAGGAAGAATTCTAGCTCACTTATGTTTTGTAAACTTATGATGATTTAACGTAATTGATTTTGTGTCTATAACAGCATGGAGGAAAATTCAATCTGCCCCTAGTGCTCCTGAAAATAATTGAGTAACAGAATTCTAGCTATTACGCTTTTGGGGATTTTGTTTCTTTGGGTTCTTCTTGTTTGTTTTTAACTTATTGCATACTAAAATTACTATTTTGAACATACCTGTTTTAAAATGTGACTGTATGGGGTATGACTTCTAGAGTATATTGCTATAGAGGAACAATTCTCTCTCTCTCTCTCTCTCTCTCTCTCTCTCCTTTTAAAGGAGTGGTAAGTGAAAATGAAGGCATATAACATTTGATTATGGAATTTGGGACTAAAGAAAAACTGGTTATAAAAAGGCCTTAACTTATCTAGCCCTAACTGAAATACTAATAATTAATCAAATGTACATTGTGTGTGTGTGCACATATCTGTAAAAAGCACATAATAGGTGTCAAAGTTGGATGTCCCCACCTTATTTATTTATTTACTTGTTTACTTATTTGTTTGTTTGTTTGTTTATTATTTTGAGATTAGTCTCTCAGTGAACTTGGAATTTCAGGTAGATTGGCTAGCCAGCAAGCTCCTGAGATCTACCTTCTCCCAAAACATCCCTACCTCCCCCCCGGCACATCCCACGCACCAGCTCTAGAATTACAAGTATAAAATGTTGAGCCAGTTTATTCAGCTTTTGTGTGTGTGCTGGAGATCTGAAAACAATCAGGCCCTCAAGCTTAAGTACCAAACACCGTATCGACAAGCTTATCACCTCAGACCCTGAAATGGTAATTCTGAGCTTCCTATCTATTAGAATGGCTTGAACCTGACTCTTTCAAATGTGAATTTAGGAAACTGAAGCTAATAATATGAAAATATAGTTACAGGGTCTGTGAAAGAGTCTGATTTTATAAAAGAAGTGTTTTCAGAGAGATAATAAATACATAAGATACTTTACTGAAAGTAAGTTATTCACTTCAGATATTATTTAGAGACATAAGATCAAAGTTCTCTTCAGCTACAAAACTTTGTTTTGACTACACAAATTTTCAAAATAATTTTCACCAAGCCGGGTGGTGGTGGTGCCCACCTTTTAATCACAGCACTTGGGAGGAAGAGGCAGGCAGGTCTTTGTGAGTTCAAGGCCAGCCTAGTCTATAGAGTGAGTTCCAGGACAGACTCCAAAGCTACAGAGAAACCATATCTCAAAAAAAAAAGAATTTTCACCAAAAATATTATAGAAAGAAATTCAATTTTATTCAATTTTAATGGATATAACTTGAAATGAAAATATAAAAAAGCTTTCTATTTATCAAAAAATTAATCTAAATATTGTACATTAAAATGCTTTTTAGGCCTGGTGTTGGTGGCATATGACTTTAATCCCAGCACTCAGGAGGCAGAAGCAGGCAAATTTCTGTGAGTTCAAGGCCAACCTGATCTACAGAATGAGTTCTAGGATAGCCAAGGCTACACAGAGAAACCCTATCTTGAAAAACCAAAAAAACCCCACTTTTTAAAAGTTTGATTATTACCATAAGTTTGTTGTAGGAACATTTCTCTTTTTTATTTAATGTAATTTCTTTACTGAATTTTTAGGATTTTCATATCATGCACCCCAGTTCTGCTCACCTCCCAGTTCCATATCCTCCCCTCATCCCTTGCAGCCCCCTCCACACACAATGGAACATTTCTTAATATGTAATAGATGTGAGATTTTTAATGAGGCTGTAACACTTAGGAAACAATGAATGTGCATGTTCGTCAAATATTCTGCTAAATTTCTTTTACAGAATGACATTTACAGGAGATGCAATGTCTTCAGTCACATTTGGGATCTGGGTTAGAGAAAGTTAGTAGGAAACAAATGCATAAGTTAGTATAATTAACTAAACATTAATATCTTGCTTTTAAATTGTAACTAAATAAATTGTTGAAATAGGCTCTTTTTAAAATAATCAGAAAATGTCTAAACTGTTTCTGTCTAGCCAAATTTAAACTGAATATTATTTAAAAATAAGTTTAGGGGCAAGCAGTTATGGCATACACCTTTAATCCCGGCACTCAGGAGGCAGAGGCTGGTGGATCTCCATGAGTTTGAGGTCTACAGAGTGAGGTCCAGGGCAGCCAGAGCTGTTAGACAGAGAAACTCTGTCTCAAAAAAAAAAAGGTTAGGCCTGACTTATATGCACATAATCTTACATGGCTGCTTGGTTTTGCTTCCTATGATATATGTACGATTTGTCAGTATTTTGAGATGGTTTCCTTTTAGGATAAAAGTTTGTTACTCAATGTTAGCTCATTGATAATAGATCACATATTTGCTAACTTAACATTATGAGGTTGGATAATGTAATGGTATGTAGTATACACAAAACTTATAGAATTAAGATTATATGTATTAAATACATATAAGTTTTTACTTATATGTATTACTTACTATAAGTTTTACTTATATGTATTAAATACATATAAGTAAGAAAAGTTTTTGTTTTCTGCTGGTGCTGCCAGGCTTCTGACTACTTGGAAAACTATATGAGGTTTTTTTTAAGCAAGGTTCATTTAAGTATCTGTTTATGTTAAACTCCTTCAACGGGCAATCTTATGAGCCATTATTTTAAGATGATTTTTGTACATATAATAACTTGTGTATCTGTGATTAGGCATGTGTGCAGGCTGTGTGTCTGAATACTGCATATTATGTAAGAGTTTGCAGACCTAAGTGAGCTTAATACATGCAAACACACCAATAAATGTTCTCATTTACACAATATGCAATGGCCAATAAAATTCTCTTGATGTTTCTGATATTTGTATTTGGTACTATTCAGATGAAAAACCTGATTTGGGTAGTTCTGTTATTGGAAGCCTTGGTCTACAGCTATTTATCATAAACAAAATACATTTTGTTATTGTACACATAAGATCCACCTGTACATCAGTAAATGAGTCTATTTATGGACATTTATACTTCCTAAATTTGTAAGAGGTCTAAAATTTCTATTTTTGTTAGTGCTATTGATTCTTAAACCTCCTAAACCAAAGAGTTCAATTTTATTTCAAAGGTAGAAGATAAGTTAAAACATAAAGACTTACATATAACTCTCCTGTGTAATGATACTAAATTTTGCCGGCTCATTTGTATATTCAATGTACATTTATGCCACAGTTATTTTCTATGCGGCTTTCTAAGATACAAAGTTTAGAGCACTTTGCCGTGTTGGTGTCCCCCAAACTAGAGTTGTCCGTAGTACTGCCACTGGGTCTCTAATCCAAGGGAGGACCTTGGCATCGGGAACAACTTAATGTTGGATTCCTGTGCTCAATACAAATAATTGTGAAAAGCCAAGAAAGGAGATTTATTCATCGTAGATACATATGGTGAGTAACATACAGAGATCCCAAAGTTGCCCCCTAAGTCCATCTTCAAGGTTCTGATTTGAGGTTTATGTTTAAACAGAAAACAAGAGGTATGGTTCAGTAAGCACAGCTGGTGATAGAATGGTTTCCTCTACCATTGCTCTTTCAGTGTATGAGATCCGGTGTCCCCTCAAGGGAATCTGATAAGTTCTCAGAACTATATGAAATCCCTTTCTAGGGGAAAAGTCCCTCCTCTGGCAAGAACCAGCTTTCATCTTCTACTAACCTGAGATTCCTAAGTAAATTCCAGTCTCCTGGAGACCATTATTTCGCTAGTCTAATAGCAAAGGAAAAAAGAGTTTGTCTCATTAAAATAGATTAATTCACTCTGGGGCATTTCTATAGCTTTTCCTATATCCATGTCTTTGTGTTCGTAATTTTGCTATGACTTTTCTTTTTAGGCAAGGGTAATTAGAACTGCTCTTATAGTGAGCAACTGTACTTCTTTTAAAAAGATAGTGGACATTGGTCACTCAAGGACTATGTCTATAAACAAGTATATAATTTTCAAGCGAGTTTTCCTTAAATATTTGTTGTTTGTTGTGAAATTTTATAGCTATTTCTGTTAACATCCTGAAGAAACACAGCATCTAATAAAAGAATCTAAAAGATATTTTCTGTGTCTATAAGTGAGCACATATGGGCATGAATGTGTGGTATGTGTGGTGTGTACACAGATTTGTGTTCTAGAACATGTGTTTATGCATGCCCTGTGAGGCCAGAGGAAGACAACGGGCATCTTGCTCCATCACTTTCTGTCTTATTTCTTTGGTACAGGATCTTTCACTGAACTTATTATGATCTTTAAAAATTTATTTTATTATTACTATTCTATGTTCATTGGTGTGAGGGCAAGATGCCCCAGAACTGAAGTTACAGACAGTTATGAACTGCTGTGTGTGTACTGAGAATTGAACCCAGGACCTCTGGAAGAGCAGCCAGTGCTCTTAACTGCAGAGCCATCTCTCCAGCCCCACCTATTATGATCTGAACTCAGGTCATCCTTCTTGTCTGAAAGCACCTCTTACCTACTAAGGCATCTCTCTGGCTCTGTGTGTGTGTGTACACATGTGTGTGCACACACATGTGTATGTCCACGTGTGTTATATGTGTGCATGTTTTCAGAAATGTTAGAACATAAACAATAGGACAGACATAATTAAACTCAGGAACATCCTCCAGATAGACCTCACCTAAGGTCCATTCCTTCTATAGCACCTTTTTAATCCTAAGTTTTATTGACAATAGGTCCTTTCCATTTATTGTTTTTCACTCCAACATGGGACCAAATCAGGCCATTTGGGACAAGCCTCGCTCCATTTGTGAAAGGCAGCTAAGATTAAAACACTAGAAGGTCAATTCTTTATGTTTTCAGAGAAAAAGAAGGTTTATAGACAAGGGGTCCAGATCAAAAGGAAACAATGCTTGGCACAGGGCAGTTGCCTAGAATCCCAAAACTTGTGAGACTGAAGCAAGAGGATTGAAAGTTTGAGGCCACTTATAAGACCTCAGAGTAGGACCCTACCTTAAAGCCAAAAATATAGGCAATGGGCCAGTCATTCCTAAAGTAACTAAAGCTAAAATGTTATGGAGAAATGGTTCTTGTGTAGTTGCTTGACACAAAACTTGGCTATTTGTATTTTATTTATAATATTCATTTCAAACACAGGCATATTTTGAGAATTTTCACTCCAAAAAAAAAAAAAAGCTGGGCAGTGGTGGCACACACCTTTAATCCCAGCACTTGGGAACCAGAGGCAGGTGTATATCTGTGAGTTTGAGGCCACCCTGGTCTATAGAGAAAGTTCCAGGACAGGTACCTAAGCTACAGAGAAGCCCTGTCTTAAAAATCAAACAAACACAGAAAGAATTTTCACTTAGAGTCTCTCAACACTGCTGTCTATAAATCAAGAAATCGATATTGGGGAACTGCAACCATCTTGGCAGCATGGGAGACCCTGTGTTTGCACAATTAGCTATCAGCCTTACAAGACAATGGTCCATAATGAATTGAAACAAATATTTTGTATAAATTCTTTCAGAATTCCCTACAATGTATTTCTATCATTTTCACTCCCCTCCCCTAATTCCTCTTAGATCCACATGCCTTGCCCCACCAACCCAATTTGGGCTACCCATGTACTTTTAGATACGTGGCCCTTTCACATATCTAAAAGAGCATAGTATACCAAACAGAGCCATTCTCTTTCTGGTGGTGTGAATAAGAATGGCCCCCACAGGCTTGTATATTTGAATGTTTAGTAGAAGAATTAGGGGGTGTGGCTCTGTTAAATGAAGAAAGTGCGCCACTAAGGGTGGACTTTGAGGATTCAGAAGCCCAAGCCAGGTCCTGTGCCTGTCTCTCCTCTTTCCCCTCTTTCCTCTCTCCTCCCCCATCTCTCTTGCCTGTGGATCTACATGTAGAACTCCTGCGTACCATATCTGCCTACATATTGCCAAACTCTCCATTATGATGACAATGGACTAAACCTCTGAAACTGTAAGCTAGCCCCAGTTAAAGTAAGAGTTGCCAAGGTCATGGTGTCTCATCACAGCAATATAGCATTGCTAAAACACCCTTTAAAAAACAGAAAGACAATTACCATGTGTACTCACTCATAAGTGGTTTTTAAACATAAAGCAAAGAAAACCATCCCACAAACCACAATCCCAGAGAACTTAGACAACAATGAGGACCCTAAGAGAGATATACATGGATCTAATCTACATGGGAAGTAGAAAAGGACAAGATCTCCTGAGTAAGTTGGGAGCGTGAGGACCTTGGGAGAGGGTTGAAGGGGAGGGGAGAGGTAGGGAGGGGAGCAAAGGGAAATTTAGAGCTCAGTAAAATCAATAAAAAATCTTTCCAAAATTATGAGCCCAAATTTTAAAAAGTAAAAACAGATTCTCCTCTCAGAAACTGTCAGCTGCCAATAGCTCCTTAGCTAGGGAGGGACTTCATGTCCATATTTCCTCTCCATGCTGGGGTTTTAGATCCATGAGGTCCCGTTTATCAACTATTGGTCTTAATGACTGGTATACTGAAATAGAAGATACCCAGACTTGAGTAGTAATATCTTAATTTGCCAGTTTCCTTCAGAAGATTTGTGTCAACATCGAAGAAGCACTCAGCATAATCTTAGATCCCTCTCTTATAGCCACAGTCACTACCTTATAAAAGAGTAAAATGCCAAGTACCTTGTATATTTGATAAAACATTAATTCTTCAGTGTTCACAGAAAGTGAAAAGGATCATCTGTATCTCACACACTCTAATTATCCTGGAGTGAAAGAAAAATGGGTCATACCCTAGAAGTTACAAATTGTGGAGAAGACTTGTGGGCATCTTCAAGCAGAGGAAGCTTATGGCTCATTAACTGATCTGTACAGCATGATCTTTCCATCCATGTGCTTGAAATAAAATGGAGATTGGCTATTATATATTTCTTAATTACCATGTTTCTTTAAATTATATGAATGATCCCAGTGAATCTCTGGATAAATATTTTAACTAGTATTACTTTTATTTTCAGTCATAGCAAAATACTTCTATAGAAATTTTGCAAGGGATGTAATTTTCAAACCATTTTCTCCATAAATATTTTTAAACATACAGCAATTAAGAAGATATGTACTTCCCATTCTGTCTCCTTTTATGTTTTAATACCAATGAATATAGTTAAGAAAGTATTTCATACCTTTCTCAAGAAAGGTATTCTTAGAGAATTTGACATGATGAAATGTTATGATAGAAAGAGAGGTTAGTTTGTCTACATCATATTTAATTATTTATATTTACTTATGTTTATCTATGTGCATCTGTGTAAATATGTTCACGGAGGCCATAAAAGGGTTCCCTGGAGATGGTGTCACAGACAGTTGTGACCTTCCCAAGAGAGGTGTTCTGAACTTAGGTCCTCAAAAAGAGCAGCAAGGACTCATATTCAATGAGCCATCTCTCCATCCTAACTCCACACTCCTTTTTTATGAGTGAATATATTAAATAAAGAGTAAGTATAAGAATAAATAGCATCATCAGGTAGAAAGAAGCAGCAGATGGATAGCAAAAACACACCCTCCAATCAGATGCTTCTAATATCCAGCAGTAGCGACGGCTAGAAAGGCTGAAGTATGTAAGAATGGATGGAAGTTAGCATCATCAAGTCCAGAGCTTACAAACAGCCGGCAGAAGCTGACTGCAGAAGCCTTATTGAGGCAGCTGAACAGAATTCCTGATGAGGAGTCACAGTTGGAGCAGAGCGTCCCCACCTAAGATGCTTTACATATAAGAAGAAGTAGTATGCAGCCAATAGATAACATCATCACATTGGACATTAGTAACCATCCAGCAGAAATGTCTTGTGAAGACAAGGCCATCAGCTAGTTACCAAACTAAGATTTTGCTTCATGGATGAGCTTTGCATGGACGAACTTCTGGCTTCCCATTACCACTCAAGGATTTTTTATATCATGGGATAAACAGCACTAACCTCTGTTGGAATGCCTTACCTTATAGTTGTTCTCAAGGATGTAGTAATTTTTAGTGGGAGGGCTACTCGTGCTTCTCTCCTCTTCCTGTCAAAGATGGAGGGAGGCCAGTCCATCTGTGAATAAGGGGCCATGGAGGACATGTTGAGACAAACATTCTTGGGTCTGAAATGGGGTAGAGGATGCTGTTTCCAGAGTTAGCTTCTCAGTGAGTTCAAACACCACTAACCATTTATCAATATGATGTACATTCCAAGAGGTTATCATCACTTTCTTCATTTGAAATTTTTAATTTAATTAACGGTGGAATGGTGATAGCCTGTTCAATTTCTTTTTTCAGACAATGTGTTTAGATCATATTCTCACCTTTCCAACTCTTCCTAGATCCTCCCCATCTCCCTAGGCACCAAAACTTTCATTTTCTCTCCCTCTCTCCCCCGCCCACATGCCATTTGTGTTGGCCAAATACTTCTGGGGGTGATGCTTGCCCTGACATGTGGGCCATATACCAGGTGTCACACCATTAAAGAAAACTGACTTTCCTTCTCCAAACAGCTATCAAGCATTAATTGTTCTTAAGAGAGAGTTACAACTTCATATCAAAGTACCCAAGACAATGCTGTGATTTTGTCTAATTTGATGAGTAAGTCTTATACATTCTGTCACAATTGAAGTGAGTTTATATATGCATCTGCCCTGTTGTCTTAAAGGCATTCACTGTCTTTGACTCTGAGGCTTTCTACTTAGCTCTTTTATGTATATCTCTAAGCCTTAAGGGGCTGCTTGTTATACAAACATCTCATGAGGCCTGAGTACTCTGAAGTCTTATTTTCTGCACATTCATCAGTTGTAGGGCCCCGTGTTTATTGCCATCTACTGAAAAAAGCATCTCTGTTAAGAACTGAAAATGAAATCAATCAATGGGCTTATCAGAAAGTAATTTAAAATCCTTTTAATCATAACCAGAAACTCAACAGCAAAAGTTATAAGTCAATATCTGTGATGAACCTGGGTGTAAAAACTTGCATTCCAACATTTGCAAAGTGAAGTCAAAACCCATTAAGATAGATGATCCACCATGATGGAGTCAGCCGCAATTCAGAGATGGTTCAACATTCATAAATCAAGAAACATAATCCACAAAAACCTCATGACCAAATAATTAGAGGCAGATTAATTAAATACAGGTAGTTAGATTAGTTGTTTTATGATAAAAGACATATGGGAAACATATCATGTATCACATGTAAAAGATGATTTATAACAAGCCCATAGTCAATATCATTCTAAACGGAGAAAAAGTCAAAGCATTTTCACTGTAATAACTACAGAGGCTGGAGAAGTATCTCCATGCGTAAGAATAATTACCGTGTAGTCAAAGGGACCTGAGTTCAAATCCCCACCACCTACTTAAAAAAGCAGGGCATGTTATGTCAACCCAGAATTGTCCTGAGGAAGACAATCAGTTTAAAGAATGAGCTTCCTAACTCAGGACAATAAGGTAAATAGTGATAGAAAGGGATAACTGACATTCTCATTGAATCTCCATATAAACATGCTCAGGTACACACACCCATATGTTCACATGTATGCATTCACATGTACAATATACACATGAATTAACTATCAATATCAAATATGTGATTTTGTAAAAATATATCTACAAGAAAGGAAAATGACTGAGAGCCAGGTAGCCAGCTGTCTCTGTCATTTGTTGCACATTTTAGAAGTTGCTTCATTGCACTTCCTGTTTACTCAAGTAATATTATTTCCCTTCCCTTCTCAGGTCTTTGATGGACTTGAAGGATAAATAGTTATAATTATAGTTTTCCTTGGTTATGGTAAAAGATAAAGTAGGTATAAATATTGTAACTGCAATTCTTGCTTGATACCTGTTTTCCTATATGTAATTTTACTACGTTAAAGTTAAAACCCTCCTTTTTATTTAGACAGAAAAGGGGAGATGATGTAGAAAGTTCTTCTGTATATGTGTTGCTTTTATTGCTTAATGAATAAAGGATTTGCACTGGCCTGTGATAGGGCAGAGTAGAGCTGGGGGCGGGGGAGGAACTAAACTGAATGCTGGGAGAATGAAAGCAGAGTCTAAAGACACCATGTAGCCGCTACCGGGGACAGATGTGCCGGAACCTTACCAATAAACTACAGCCACAGGACAATGGACAAATTAATAGAAATGGGTTAATTTAAGATTTAAGAGTAATAAGCTAGAAATATGCTTAAGCTATTGACCAAACAATATTGCCAATAATATATAATATAGTTTCTGTGTGATTATTTTGAGTCTAGGTGGCTGGAAATGAACAAACAACCTCCCCCAACAGATGAAGACAATGACAGCAGGAGCTTGCAGCAGATAGATACACCTTACCCCATGCCCAGCATGGATATGGGATGGGAACATTTCATTTGGAATATGAAACTGAATATTTGAGGAAGCAGCAATATTTCTTATTTGAACGACTATGTGGATGGTGAAGTTAATTAAGAAAGAGAATATAAAAGAAGCAGCTGATGTCGAGTGGGAAGAATGATGAACTTGGCTTTGGAAATACTGACTCTGTCTGTGGGGGCCTTGCAGGAATCATCCCAGAAGCAATGTGTGGGACATTTAAGTTAATTGAATGGGCAGAACTCAGAGTCATAAATTCGGAGATCGTTTGCATATCATTGATATCACTCAGCAAGCTATTCTAAAGTGAAAAGAGGACTAAGGAGGTAAGCACGTGCACATTGCAGAAAATGCCAAAGAGGAAAGCAAAAAAGAAAGAGCCCAAAGGGTGAGCTTCATATTCAGGAGAGAAATGAACAGGAGCTGAACTCCCACACAGGCCTCCTGATGCTCACACTGTCATGGCAGCACTTCAGCTCAGGGTTCTCTCAGACTACAGCAATGGGTACCTGTGGACCACTGAGCATCCTCTTAGTTGGAGCTGCTCCTCCCTTCACATTCTCGGCTCCCACACCTCTCAGATGCACCAAACATGAAGTCAGCCATCTCTTTGGTCATGTACAGAAGAATGAGAATGTGGCTTATTCCGCAAATATTCTTCTTAAAAGGAAGAGCTTTTTTAGGAATACAAATACTGAAGCTGTGGTGAGAATTATATGGAATCCTAAATGTTCTTTTCTTGCTCTGCATGATATCTGAAACATAAGTGGGAAAAATGATAATTCTACACTACCTGTAGTTCTTAGTGCTAAAATTTCAGTTTTCTTTTCATTGACTATGCCCCAGCCCTTTACAGTACCCTTAATCTTTTCCTAGGGAGATCTCAAAATTAGTCTCTGTATTGGGCATCTGCAGCCCACTGAAGTTTCATGGATATATTACAGGTTGTAACATAGCCAGTGTTTTGTTACTTGATGGTAGAAAATGTCTATCTTCATTCTGACCCTGGTCACACTAGCAAACACTAGGTGCCAAACAGAATAGTGAATAATTTTCTCTTCTCTGTGTCTTTAGTGTCAAGACTGATAAACACTTATTCATGGCCTCCTGCGCAGAACTTTGGGGAAAAGAAATGCCATTGATGCTTTCAGGTCTCGGAAAACTTACTAACAGAATATCCATGTGGCCATTAGGTGAGATGACATAACCCTAGGTAAGGGAACATTTTCTACAGGGCTTATCCTTAATGAGACATCACAACCCTGTGAAGGAAGAAAATGTATTTAAATGAAAGTGTCAGGCAGCTGCGGCAATTTATTAGGTAGAGGAAAAAAAAATTAGATCCATATCTCTCTCATACTATTAGTTGAAATTACTCCATTTCAAAATGTCTTAAAGATAGTGTGATGGCAATTCTTGCTTGCCAACTTGACTAAATCTAGAATTAACTAAAACTGAAATGGCTGGGAACATCTGCAAGTGATTTTCTTTCTTAATTAAATCCTTTGAAGTGGGAAGACCCAATTCTTATCCAGATCTTTGAGCTGAGAAGATCCACCTTTAATCCAGGCCACACCTTCTGCTGGCAGTCTATAGAAAGGACCCAGAAGAAGGGACATCATTCTTTGTCTATTTGCCCTTGCTGTCACTGTCAAGTCCGTTCCTTCTCTGATGTCAGAGCCTGTTTCTTTGGGATTCTGTCCCATACTAAAGACCAACTGAAACCTACAGCGCTGTGGACTGAACAGCTACTGAATTCTTGGACCTTCTACTAGGAGACAGCCATTGTTGGACTAGCTGGACCAGAGCCTATAAGCCATTCTCTGTTTTGTTTATTTTGTTTTGTTTTGTTTTTCAAGACAGTGTTTCTATAGCTTTGGAGCCTGTACTGGAATTAGCTCTTGTAGACCAGGCTGGCCTTGAACTCACAGCGATCTGTTTGCCTCTGCCTCCCGAGTGCTGGGATTAAAGGCATGTGCCACCACAACCTGGCCCTATAAGCCATTCTAATAAATCCCCATGTGTGTGTGCACGTGTGAGGAGACAGAGAAAGATGCATTCTGTAAATTCTGTTCCTCTAGAGAGTACTGACAATATTGATAGACATAATAATTATATTTTGTTAAGTATCAGGAGTTTTCTTTTTTTTTCAATCTATTTCTTCATTCTCCTGCATTGAAAGATGTTTTTATTAGATTTATTCATTTTCTTTTTTTGTGTAAGTGTTTTGTTTACACATATGTCTGTGTGCCACATGCACGCTTGCTGCCCATGACATTCAAAAAAGGGGATGAGAGTCCCTAGAACTGGAGGTAGGGATGATTGTGAAACATCATGTTAATAGCAGGGATTAAGCCAGTCCTCTGAAAGAAGATCAAGTGCTGGTAACTGCTAAACCATCCCAACAGCCCTATTTTTATAATTTTTATTTTTATACATTTTAATTAAAATAAAATTACATCACATTCCATTTTCCCTTCCTTTCCTCCAACCCCTTCCAAGTCCTCTCCCTCCGACTCTTTCCATGTCCCCCATAAGTATCAAATTGATCATCTCTTTTCCTTGATTATTATTCTTACATGTGTTTAAATGCAGCTTACTAAGCCTGTTTTTGACGGTTTTGTGGTTATGGTTGTTGAGCTGACCATTTTGTATTTGACAATCAGTTATGGGCTCAACCCTGGGAGAGTCTGACTCTACTTCTCTCCATCAGTTGCCCATGGTTCCTTTTCTGGGGTGTGACCCAGTGAGATTCCGCCTTCCACATTAACATATCTATTGATATTACCATTGTTATGGTCTTGTTTATTCAGTCATTTCTAGGAAATAGTATTTCACAGCTGACTTTGTGGTTTTCTGGCTCTTTCAACCTTTCCACCCCCTCTTCTATGACGTTCTCTGAATCATAGATGTAGAAGATGCAGTAGAAATGTATCCACTGGGAGGGGGCTGCCCATAATACATTGTTCTCTGCATTGTGTCCACTGTGGTTTTCCATGATCATCTCTGGTTGCTGTAAGTAGAAGCCTTTTTTGATGAGGGTGCTAGCTACACCTATCTGTGGGTGTGAGATTAAAATTTAGAATGTAGTTAGGAATTATGCTGGACTCACAGACTGACAATATTGCATTCTCTTCTAAGATTAATGATGCCACTAACCCAGGAAAAGCTGGAGCATTTTTGTTGTATTCCTTAAATGAATAAAATCTTAAATGAATAAAACCTTCAATAGATTTTAGGATAATTACAAATGAGATGTTTATTTTTTAAAGATGATATAAATAAGCATTCATATTCCCTCTCTCTCTGCTTGTTGACTAGACATGATATGGACTTCATTACATTGCCACACCTTCCTAGCCATGGTTGTAACTAAACTCTTGGCTAGCATAAGCATAATGAATTCCTCCTTTAGAGATGGACAGCTTGCTCAGTTGTTGAGAGCACTTGATGCTCTTCCAAAGGAAACAAGCTCTGTTCTCAACATTCACATCATATCAGTTTACTCACAACTGCTCCACCTTCACCTTCAGGGGATGAGACATCCTCTACTGAGCCTCCCCAGGCACATATGCAAAATTACGTGTTTACACAGGCACACATATACTCGTGTAAATAAAAATAATATTTTTAAAATCCTTCCTTAAAAACATAAAAATCATTAAAATAAAGCAAAATTCAGTCATATAACAAAATATGAACAGTGAAGTAATAAATTGTTCTCACATTTTAATAAAATATCAGCTTTAAAAAGTGGAAAATAATATAAATATGAAAACTTTTACATTAAAATAGCAGTCAAATGAAATGACTTCCATTCATCATGAGTTATAGCCTAAAGTTTTACAACCATTTGACATGAACTTAAATGTCCTTATATTCCTTAAGTAACTAATTTTAGCCAATATAAGATATAGCATATTCTCAAGAAATAATCAAATATTTAACCCTGATTTATTTACTTAATATAGTAACCATTAAAAACTAATTATTAAATAAGAAATAGAGCAAACCCTAAATAGAAAATCATGACATAAATATATGTAATAGCAATTACTACCAGGTAAAATTTTGTGTCTTCACTTAGAATATAATGTATACAATAGAGAAAATGTTTCTCAAAATGATATTAATATTCAAATTTTGTTACAGCTTCTGTGCTGTATTCACAATTCATGGAAAGTTCTGACTCTGGTGGAAGGGACCATAAAACATTAAAGAATCTTTTCATAAGTTTCTGCTTATGTGGAAATGGCCATGAAAACTTGTGGGATTAATAGACTATGATTTAGTAGTAGACATTTATGGCACAGAATGAACAATAATTCAGTCCGCCACACATGGGTTGATTTCCTCTCTTACATATCAGAAACTCCATCTGTAAAAGATGCTTGCTTGTTTAACCTCATCAGCAGGTAATTTAACCTTTCTCTACACCAATTTCCTCATTATATATAAAAGATAACAGTACCAGTTTTATGGAATGTCCTGAAATTAAATTAGACAATGCTTAGATAGCAGTTAGCATAATGTTTAACTGGTAATCTATTATTAATCTTACAGCCTCATCCACCTGCATTAGACAATCATAGCTTTTCATATTATGCAATACACTTTTATAGCAACAAGAAGATGAATACGAGACAAGGAAAATATGAGTCCTTGGTGCTCCTGAATGTAATCTGGCCTCCAAGTCTGTTACAGGGCATATAGAGTTTAATTTGAAAGCCTATGTATAAAATGCACTTGAAATAAACCTTGAGATTATAAATAAATGTCCTGAGAATATATCTTAAGAATTTACATACAAATGTTAAGAGCCAGCCAGATCTTGTGTTTACGAAGCTCTAGATGCTTTCAGTAGTACATTTGTTTTGTGAGATAATTTCAAGCCCAGTTCAGGATAGCTGAGTGCTATGATTCTCTTCCAGGTTCCAGGTAAGCCTGACTATCTCTAAAATGGCAGTAACCAAAGAGTGGCAGGGGAGCGAGTCTGTAAACCTAAACCACCCAAATAGGATGGTAAGATGGGCTGTCCTATCGAATCATCTAAGTATTGGCTGACTAATGTTCTTGAACTTTTGTTTAAACTTTTCCTATCTAGTTACCCCCTACTTGACCAAAAAAAAAGTCATCCATGATAGAAGGTCTAAAAAGACAAAGATTAGAAAAAACTAAAATTATCACTAATTGAACATTTCAAAACACTGTAAATATCACTTATCCATTCATTCTAATCAATTCTCATCATTTTATCAAATAACTTGAGATTATCACTTGATGTAGTTACCTCCTGTTAGGTAGTATTCATATTCCTGACATGTATAAGAAAATTCAGGGTTTGGGTTTGGGGGAGTTGTTTCTGTTTTTGTCTAATTTTGGTTTTGAGACAGGGTCTTACTACATAGCCTTGGCTATGCTGGAGTGCCTTACGTAGACCAGGGTGGCTTCAAACTCACAGAAATCCACCTACCTCTGCTTCCTGCACACTACAGCTAAAGGTATGTGCCACCATATCCTGGTGTAGGAGGGTCATCTGTCTTTGTGTTACTTTTATTGGTTAATAAAGAAACTGCCTTGGCCTTTTGATAGGCCAG
>LOEQ01003948.1:164930-177112 GCA_001685075.1 Bramus lutescens
TAATGGGCCAGGAAGTGTTTAAATGAATACAATTTGTGTGTTGTTATTTTGGGTGTAAAGCTAACTGTGTGGGAGCCGGGCAGGACAAAAAGCAGGCCTGCTCGCCTCTTCACTACAGCATCCAGCAGCGTAGACCTTAAAACAAGAATAGGAGAAAGAACTAAATGAACCTAGTTCAAACCTGTAGCATGAACACTGGGCTTTGCCTTACTGAGTTCAGTGTTCTCTGGTGGGGTTATATAGTTCTGTGTTTACTTGTAAACATCAAGCAAGTCCCATTTTCTCAAATCATCAATGAACAGGGAAAGAGACAATTAAGCCACTAGCTGTGCAGCGCAGGTTCAGGTTAAACCGCAGAGGTTGTTCAGAATGTGAAAGAGTCAATTTGCTCACCAGTTATTTAAGAAAGTGTCATTTCCCATTTTGAAACTGAAAACAGTGATATCTTGGGCACTTATTTATGATTTTTAACTGTATTTTTAAATAATTTTCGTGGCATCCAGAAGGAAAATAAATGTTTTGAATGATACACCTAACTCTGGTCCAGATGTAAATCTTAGAGGCCCACAAGCTTTCATGGGGTGCCACACAAAGCCGCACACTAAACACTGTCTTTTCCTTCCTCGAGTCCAGGGTATAAATGTTTCCACATGCCAATAGGCTAGATTCCTCATGGAAATCCTCGCTTGCACAAATGTTAGGCTGGAGGTGACCACTTAAGGAGCATGTTCATGTCTTCTGATGGATTCTTCCTTCTAACTGTGCATTGAACTACTTACTTCTCCACTGGAAAGACATTATCCTTCGGGGGAGTGAGTTCCTTTGTCAGCCACCATATCTTAAACTTCCTCCCACTACATCCTTGACTACCTTTTTTATTCCCATTTTAAATGCTCTTTTTTTAGATTGTAATACAATTACTTTATACCTCCCTCCCTTTCCTCTCTCCAAAGCCTCGCATATACTCCTCCTTGCTGTCTTTCAAATTATTGACCTTTGTAAAAAAATTCTCATTGCATGCATATATACATACATGCTCCTAAATATAGCCTGTTCGGTCGGTATAATGTTACTTGTATGCATGTTTTCAGGGCTGACCATTTGATGTTGGACACCCAATTGGTGTGTGTATTCCTGGGGAAGACTACCCTTTCAGTATTCCTTAGTTACCTGTAGTTCTCTATGAAGGGCTAAAGTTTGGGGGGGCTTTTTTTATCCACTCTGGGGTGCCTATCATTGTTGTCCTTGTTCAGCTCATGTTTAGAAAGCCATGATGGTGAGACTTTATGGGTGTAGTTTCTGACATTACTATAAGACAGTCACCAGAAAGTCCCTGGTCCTCTGGCTCTAATGATCTTTCTCCCCCCTCTTCTCCAATGATCTGTTAGCATTAGGTGCAAAGTTGTATTGTGGATAAAACCACTAGGACTGGACTCCATAAATCTGCATTTTCATAGCTTGTGATTTTCAGGAATGGTCTCTGTCAGTTGCAAAGAGAACTTTCCTTGGTTATGGATGAGAACTACACTTGTCTGTGGGTATAAGGAAAAGTATTTTGCATATAGTGACGGATTAAGACAGTTTGGTAAACGGATGGCAGCAGGTTCTTCTCCAAGATCTATGACTGCCCTAACCCTGGGTAAACGGCTAGGTTTTAAGAAACAGCCATGATTTCCCTTCGCATTAAGTGGGTCTTAAGTCCAGTTATAGAGTTATTAGTTACCACCAGTGTATACTTAACAGTATCATCCCATGCTGGTTGCCTTGTGATTCACAGATATCATCGCTGTGTAAGTCTCTTGAAAAAAAAAACAAGTCAGTTCTAGTTCATGGGCCTGTGAACCCTGTATGTGAAACGCATGATGCCTTCATCTTTCACCAATGGGAGGCAGCCAAAGGCAATAGCCATAGCCTGTATGTTTTGCAAGTCTCTTGAACAGTGCACACAAACAACTCAAAAGAAGGCTCCCCATGCCTTGTGCTGGGTTTTTGCTAGGTTATCCTGTGCCCAAATCAGGAAATTTCATTTAAACTATATATGTATATTTAGACACAGGTTGGTGTATGTATTGGATGTACTTCTCAATCTAAACCTGGAGTATTGGATACATCTGGTTGGATAGAAAGACCGAATGTGCTACAGAAGGGACATGTGGGTGGTGAGTTAGAGAGGTTTCTAGAAGAATCCTAGGGGTAGGTTTGGGTGTAAGCAGCAGTGTCCAGACTTGGCCAAAAGCACTGGGTATGAAAACTAGACTAGGTATCATGTCTTGGGAGAAACTGTGAATGGGAAGGGTCTGGGAAACTCACTGGACAGAATCTGAAGAAGGATGTAGAAGATACAGTTGGATAGAGAGAAATTGATTGGGGTGCAGGAGGGACCTGTGGGTGGTCACAGGTTTAAGGAATTTCTTAATGTTTCCCTGTCCAGTAATAAAATTCACCACACTGCTCTTATTTGACAATAAGTTTAGCTTTTCACCTGAAGCAAGACATTGTCATTTCTCAATTTCCCAACCTGCATTTACAGCCTAAAATATCACAAACTCTTCCTTGCACCGCACTCCTAAAAGCCTACATTTTATATAAAACGAAGCTAAATTCTAACCCCTAAACTTGATTTTCCTCATTCACATGACCTAACCTCCATTTATCTTGTTCAGTCACCTTCTCTTGTCTTTAACTTTATCCTTACTAAACCTTTCATATCTACTACAATAGACACATTATAAGATTTTTTCACATGATATTCCAGCCAGTCTATCAGGATGAATTTCTCCCTCAAACTTTCTTCCTTATATACTCAGACTACCTGACTCATGTTCAAGGTCAGGTCAAATATGAAAGCTTTAAATGAGATGTCTATAAACTCTTAAATCAAGTACTACATTCACACACTGGCATAAATAGTCATTGCTCCTTCATAACCTTCTCCAAGGCTTCAATCTTGCATTTGTAATTCCTTTGCTTCTTGAACTTGCATGTTTCTACTTATCGGAAAATATAATCTGCAAGCGCAGAATCTTTCCTGACTTTTGATTGTTCTGGCCTAGAAACTAGAAGATAGGGTCACACAGAAGTCATCTTTTTAATGCTGTTAACTTGTGTATGGATAACAATAAATTATCTTTCAACCTCACTTTATAGCTCATTACAAGGAATCATGGAAACCTATAGCTCATTGTCACAGGTGTAGAACCTATAGAGTACATTTTTTTAAATTCATATTGTTCATTGTATTTCTCACTCAGGAATTACATATGATACAGATTACCAGGGGTCAGATATCTTCTAGAATCACAACCTTTACCTTCACGTCACAATCCACAATATCTAATGTTTGATACTGCCGACAGTAGCTTCATATCACACAAGTCATTGCTCCTACAAGGGGAAAAGGATATATTTCTATTTTTATTTCTTTTTACAGTAGAAAAGACAAACTGAGATGTTTGCTTTCCTTTATTTTCTAGCAATATCCAATTCTATTAACATTAGCTAATTAAAGACATCCTTAGTTAAACAAACAAGTAGACTTGTCAAAAATAAAACACTAAAAATGCTTTGAGATGCCTACACATTTGGAGACAAGACTTCTGATAGAAATACATAATATACAACACTATGTATCTATATAAATTATATTTTTATATATTCCAAATGTCAAAAATGTGATCAACACATCACTCAAGGTCTTTAATAAATGGTATCATTCTTGCTTTTACATTAAAGAGTAGTTTTTCATGTTTGTTTGTTTGTTTAGTACCGGCACATTTAGTTCAAACTTCTTGCAACAGCAGAAAAGCAGAAATGTATAAGGGAAGTTTACTTAAGAAAAAATTTTAAACTACAGTTTTTGGATCAAATCTTTATTTTATTATTTTTTTCTTCATAGATTCTTCTCTCGTACAATACATCCTGACCACAGTTTTCCCTCCCTCCACTCCTCCCAGGTTCCCCACTCCATATCTCCTCTTACCACAGATCCAATTCCCCTCCTTTTCTATGTCATAAAAGAGTAGGCCTCCAAAAGCCAACAGCCAAACAGGATGAACCAAGATGGAATAAGACAAGGCAAAAGCCCTCCTGCAGAAGCTGGACAAAGCAATCCAATAGGAGGACAAAAAGAGTCCCAAGAGCAAGCAAAAGACTCAGAGATACACCCACTCCCACTGTTAGGAGTCCCACAAAAACACCAAACTAACAGTCATACTATGTACATAGAAGACATGTTGCAGAACAATGCAGGCTCTGTACTTGCCTCTTCAGTCTCTGTGAAACCATGTGAGCCCTGCTTAGTTGATTCGATATTCTCCCAGTGTCTTCCATCCCCTTTGACTCCTACAGTTCTTCCTTCCCCTCTTCCTCCAGATTTCTCTCTGAGGGGAAGGACCCTATTGAGACTTCCCAACTATACCCTCTCTCTGTATAATGTCTGGCTGTGGGTCTCTTCATCCACTCCCATCTGTTGCCAGAGGAGTCCTCTCTGATGACAACTGGACAAGGCACCAATATATGAGTATAGCAGAATATCATTAGGAAACATTTAATTAATTTTTTAAACTATATTTTAATTTTTTGCCAATTGTGTTTAGTTCTACTCTGGGTCTCTGGGCTATCTAGTCTTCAGTTTCTGGCCATCCAGGCAGTACTGGGCATGGGCTTCTTCTCTTGGCATGAGTCTCAAGTTAAACCAAATATTGGCTGGCCACTCCCAGAAGTTCTGAGCCACCATTGTCCCAACATATCTCACAGGCAGGACAGGTTATAGTGGAGGAATTTGTGGCTGGGTTGTTAATTATCACATTGGTCAAAAACAGTGTTTGATTAAGAAATATGCATTCTAAGAGACTACATGGGACTTTGACATCAGAGACTCTTCTTTCTGGAGACGGTCACCAGGAAGCTTCTGTCTTTCCTAAATTCTCACAGTAGGGAAAAGAGTTGACAGTAAGTGCTATGAATGCAGGGGAAGTAAGGGAAGAAGAACCCCAGCACTAATTAATTCACCACATCCAAATATTGTAGCAAAACGTAAAACCAGTGACAGACTTTTGATACAGTCGCTTTAAAAGATTTAGTTACAAAAATAAAGCCAAAAAAAACAATAAAAATAAAATACATGGTATTTTGAGTTAGACAGTTAGAATGACAGGAAGGTTTTTATTATTTTTTAATTTTAGAACCAAACTCAGATATTTTCTTCCCCTTATATTTCACTGAGATTCAGTTCCACAAACTGTGCTATGTATTACACTTATCCTACTATCTGCACTTAGAAGGTCTAAGGGAAACATGAGGGAGCATGTTTCAAAGGAAATGTGACTCTTCCTATTTCTTAGCTAGAAAACTTACATTTCTCTATTAAGTTTTCATGGAACACATCATTTGGTGCCTCTAGGCCTTTGTGGAAAATAGAAGCTTATAGTAATATAAGGGTGGAATAAAATTAGGATTTTAAATTTTTGTGAAGTTTTCATAAATATGAAATCTCCTGTTCACTGCTTTAGAATCAATGACTTTAATACTTGCCTTTCAGCGTCTGTTGTTGGCATCTGCTGGATCCCAAAATTAATCTGCACTGTACATCAAGGTATTGGCTTTTAATAAACTACATATAATAGGCTTATTTTCTAAATGCATTACTTTGTGGACCTGTCTTAGTTAGGGTTTCTGTTGTTGTGAAGAGACACCATGACCAGTGCAACATTTATAAGGAAAACATTTCATTGAGGGACTTGCTTGCAGTTTCAACGATTCAGTTTGTTATCATCATTGTGAAGAGCATGGTGAGTACAGACAGACATGGTGCTGGAGAAGCAGTTGAGAATCCTACATCTTGCAGGCAACAGAAAGTTGAATGAAACACTGGGTGGTATCCTGAGCTTAGGAAACCTCAAAGCCCACCCCTACCTACAGTGACACACTTCCTCCAACAAGGCCGTACCCCCTCCAAAAGAGCCACACCTCCTACTGGTGCCACTCCCAGTGAGATTATGGGGCCAATTACACTCAAAATAACATAAAACTCAAATATAAAACAGTCTCAAATGTAAAAAAGCTATGCAAATCTCAAAATTGTTTTGACCAACTAGAAATACAGACATGTGAATGAAAAGTCAGCATGTGATGTAAAGTACCACACTTACCCAAGCACCTGCACCACCATAACCTATGGGAGTAGTGCACAACAGAGCCTTTGGAATTATTTAGGACTAATAGAGCTACTATATATCCACCATATGTAGGAAGAGGCCTGCTTGTTGGTTCCCAGCTGTCCACCCCCAAAATAATCACACAGAAACTGTGTTAATTAAATCACTGCTTGGCCCATTAGCTCTAGCTTCTTATTGGCTAACTCTTACATTAATTTAACACATTTCTATTAATCTGTGTATTGCCATGTGGCAGTGGCTTACCTGGAAAGATTCAGCATGTCTGACTCTAGTGCCTCCATGTGGCTCTCTAACTCTGCCCTTCTTTCTCCCAGCATTTAGTCCAGTCCTTCCCGCCTACCTAAGCTCTACCCTATCAACAGGCCAAGGCAGTTTCTTTATTAATTAATGGTAATCACAACACACAACAACCATGTCTACTAGAAAAGCCACTGACCATGTATAGCCAGCTGGCACTTCACAAATGCTTATGCCATAGAGAAATTTGATTTTGTAAGCTTATTTAGTTATAAAGAATTTCAGGCTGACTAATTACTACATAGGTAGACAAGTCTGTAATAAATTAACATTTCACTTAGCAGTACTTTGCTCTTGCTATTTAGATTTCTCAACCGCATCTTGACAACACTTTTTAGTGTAATCAAAATGTTAGGTTTGCCACATAGTGGTTGCTACAGCCCATAATTTTTACTTCTAAGTTTAAAACACAATGAAGATTTAGACAAATGTTATGTGCAAAGATAGAAACATCTTTGTGTTTCTATCTTTATTCAAAGGTTACGTGTGCCCTGATATTTATAGTGTCAGGATAATTACCTACACAGAATGAGACTGGGGAAAGGAGACACACACGTAAAGCTCCTACTACCAACCTGAAGAATGTCCTTGCTTTGTGTCTTCTGAATTAGCACTTTGCTCTCCTTTGTCCATAGGACAAAAGAGTCCATGATGAAATGGAAGAACTTTTTGCTTTGCACATTATTTTCAAGTGATTTTTTTTTAAAAATGGGGGAGTGAGGTGTGGGACAGGGACTTGGAGGAATTTAGGAAGGGGAAACTGTGTTTGGGATATAATATATCATAGAATAGATAGATAGACAGGCAGGCAGACAGACAGACAGACAGACAGACAGGCAGACAGGCACACAGACAAATAAACTAACTAACTCACATATGGAGGGCTGGAGAGTACTCTTGCAGAGGACCAAATTTCAGTTCGCAGCACCCAGATGAAATGACTTATAACAGGCCTGTAGCTCCAGCTCAAGAGGATTTGATCTCTTCTGGCCTCCTAAGGCCCTGTGCTCAAACACACATGCACACATATACACACACAACTTACTTTGTATAATTTTATCCATTTGTCTCATGTGTATGAGTATTTTGTCTCTATGTGTGACTGTGCACCATGTATGTGCCTGATGTCCTTGAATATCCTGGATGGAACTGGAATTACAAACAGTTGTGAGCCACCGTCTGGAAGCTTAGATAGATAGATAGATAGATAGATAGATAGATAGATAGATAGATAGATANNNGATAGATAGATAGATAGATAGATAGATAGATAGATAGATAGACAGACAGATCATATATAAGTAGATATATAGATTGATATCTATATTAAAGACATACACATATACATTATCTATAATATTTAATTTTATAAACAAAATTTATTTATTAACAGACAGGATGACTCAATCAGTAAAGACACTTGATGCTAACCCTGACAACTGAGTTGGATCACATGATGGAAGAAAAGAATCTATTTCTTCAAGCTGTCCTCTGGCTTCCACATAAGTCACAGCACTTGTACACACACACACACACACACACACACACACACAAGGCATGCATACAAAAGAAATTATGTAAATAAAATCCAATTAAAGACTCATTTATAACCACATCCAGCACTTCCAGTTGTGAGATCACACAAGAATTGTACCCTGCAAATAATTTTAAAAGCTATCTTAAATATGTTCTTTTCAGGGGGTTGACACAGGAAGACTTTTATGCATTTGAAGTTAACCTGAGCTACACAGTGAGTCCCGATATATTCTGTCTCTTTTTTAAATAAAGTCAGGAATTCAAGGTCATCCATGATTTCACCTAAGTTCAAGATCAGCCTGCGTTAGACTTTATTTCAAAATGAGGTTGTAGAGTGAATGGTTCTTAGCATTGTGCAAAATCCTCGTCTGGCTTGGAGAAATGTGAATCATTTTTTCTCTATCATACAATCTGCCTCATCCTTGTCAGTCTAGATTAGAGTCCTTCAATAAAATATTCCAAAGAGTTGAAAATAAAATGAAATTTTTCTTAATTATTAATTATGTCAAATATATGCAGGCAAGAAGACTCAATAAGACTTGTGTGTGTTGTGTGTTATATCAAAACAATTAACTTGGCATATATGGTAATTAATAAAATTAAAGTAATTAAGAAAAATTGGAAAAACCAAAGATTACTTGTTTTGTAAATCATTTGTATTGTTTTCAACTACATGAAAAGTTTTCCCAAACCATCATTAGAGGGTTGCTCTGCTACTCATACATATACTAAAAAGTATATATGTTTAGATATTGTTTGAATGACTCTATGTATTTTATATTTATCCTCTGAGAATTTTATACTTATATGCAATGGATTTTTTTCATATAACCTTACTCCCCAACAACTTTTCCCAGATATCACCTACCATATTCCCCTCCCAGCTTCATCTCTTTCTCTCCCCCTCCTTCCATGTGTGTGTGTGTGTGTGTGTGTGTGTGTGTGTGTATTGACTGACTTGTTCATATGCATGTCTTAGGCAGGCAACCACAACCTCTGTGAGCTCTTGAGTGCAGTGGTCTTGCAATGACCATTAACTGGAGTGATTCTAGAATCTAGTAAAAATTGAGACCACAAGTTTCCATAGTCAGCGAGAAAAGGGGATACACATTTATCTCAAATGACTCTCACATCTCTATAAGGATGAGTAATTGTGTCATCATTATAAAGTTCTTGATATGCACAACTATCATACAGCTTTGTATTTCTTGACAAATAAAAAAAATTCTTTGGCTGCCTTGTTTATAATACAAGCAAAGAGCCAATCCTAAACTGACCCTCCAAACTTCCTTTCAAACTGTTTTTCTCCAAAATTAAATGGGCACTGTCTAGTAGGTTCCATTTAGTTCTGATTTTTTACTAAGAATTGGGTGAAAAGGAAGATTAAAAAGGAATGTCAATCTGCCTCAATCCAGGACAAAAATCCTCTTATGCATTGCATAAAATTTGTGCCTTTCAGAACAAATGATTTCAGTATGATGATGTTCTCACAAGAAGAATTAAGGCGCTTCCAGGTGCTCTTTTTGGATCTTTAGCTAATAGGGCAGATCAATCAAAAGAAAAATGATTTGATGGATATTTTTGTTGTTTTATTTTTAATGAATATGAGACGCTCGTATTCATTAAAATTAGAAAAATGTTAAATAATGAATCACCTCAAATTACAAAATTTCCATATTTCTTAAGAAACTGACACTGTGTCTGCCAATAATAGCCACATCTAATATTTATGAAAATCTGGCTTTCTATAATGAGAAATTCAACAATTACCATGGTAATAACTCGGGAAGCAGGGATGAAATATATGGTAATAAAAGTGAGGCTCAAGTGGAGACATCATATGCAACATCACAGCTCTCGGACCCAGGAAAGCGTCCAAGCTCTGTAAGGTGAAGTATTCCTGTCCATCCTTAATGATTCAACTTAATGAGAAACTTGCCTTCTACAATGCAATTTCCATTATTTTTCTTTTATAAGGATTTAGGATTTCTCACAGTGTTTTATTGATGATTTCTCAAGGTCTATATCCTTCCCTGAACTTCCCTCTGTTCTTTTTAAGTCCTATTATCTTTCATTTCATGCAGAGTTTTCTCCTTTTATTTTCTGAATTGTATTTCAGTGACCTTTTCCCCCCTCTGAACTATTTAGAGGGCAAAGTGCTCCACACCGATGGTTTCTAAAACAAGTGAACAGGTGATGGAAGGCTCCCAAGAGAAGTCCTAACATTACTCTTAGCCTGTGCTTTAGCATCTTCTTTTTATATTCCTTTCCTTGCTTGCTTTGGAAACTCTGAGACTTGGTATGAAGCATAAGAATTTAAGCCCGGAATCCTGCCACAGCGTTCTCTACTTTAGTAAATTGCCTGACTTGTCATCCCATTAGGAGTGTGATCTTTAGCTTACACTTAATGGCAAAGATCAAGTTTTATATTTAAGTACTAAAAATTAATTTAAAATCCGAGTAGTAGGAGAGTAAAATGTTACATACAGAAACAAACTGTAAATATGTCTATTTTTTAGGAGTACACAGAATTCAGCTGAGCACAGACTTTTATGAAATACTTTTAAATTAACTATTTTAGAGGTTTGGCTTTTTTTAAGTCAGTTTCTGGCCATATTTTATAAGACAAGAACAGCTCTGACAGCAAATGTGAAAAAGAAAATATACAGAATGAATATTTTTAGAAAGGGGGTATTTAAATTTTAATATTTTATTTCACAGCAAATCCTGCTACTCATTATGATCATGTCACTGTTTACCCTTTAAATATGCAGGTAGGATGGATAAAAATACAACGGACACAAATTAGCAACAAGATAAGAAAGAACATTCCCAACACCATCAAATTTGATGTGAGTCAAGCAGTTCTGCCAAGATGATGTAAAACCTTGAGAAAACACTCATGCTAGCATCTACGTATAGCCTATGTTAGTCTAGTTCTATGACTTCAGTGTTCCTATTAAGTTCTAGGCTTATCAACGCTATATATGCACAGAGACCACTGGGGGCAGATCAGACTGAGGTCACTCTTCTTAACTCATGTCCTTTCTCACCCTTCTGAACCTTCATTTCTAGTATGTGAAAGTGAATGTTCAAGAATATTTGTGACAAAATAATATTTGGATAAAATGGATAGACAGCCTTGGGGTATATCACAGTAGTAGAATGTGTGTTTAGCATGCATGGTTTTGAATATCCAGCATATAAAATATATAACTAATTTATAATGAATATTTAGGTTTTGTATTCTTGAATTTATTAGCTAAAAACTATTTTTGTTAACCTTTGATGGGATTGGCTTTGTTATATCATTGTACTAGGAAAGATGATAAGTACAGTTAATTCCTAATTTCAATATAATGATATTAAGATTATAAAAAGTAAATAATTTTCAGTGGCTCTAACTAATGAGCAACAGAAATGGACCTCGTGTCTAAATTACTTAACTTCCTGGAAGACTTTTATGACAAGAATTTTAAATATTTGGAAAAAGAGATTGAAGAAGACACCAGAAAGTGGAAAGATCTCCCATGCTCTTGGGTGGGTAGAATTAACATAGTAAAAATGGCATTCTAATCAAAAGCAATCTACAGATCCACAGATTCAATGCAATGCCCATCAAAATCCCAGCAAAATTCTTCACAGATCTCAAAAAAAGGTACTCACCTTCATATGAAAAAGCAAAAAAAAAAAGAGAATAGTCAAAACAATCTGGTACAATAAAGGAACTTCTGGAGACATAACAATCCCTGACTTCAAACTCTACTTCAAACTATCTACAGTACTGAAAACGCCCTGGTATTGGCATAAAAACAGACAGGATGACCAATGGAACCAAATCGAAGACCCAGATATTAATCCACAAACCTATAAACACCTGATTTTTGATAAAGAAGCAAAAAGTATCAAATGTAAATAAGAAAGCCTATTTAGCAAATGGTGCTGGCATAACTACATATCAACATGTAGAAAAATGAAAATAGACCCATATCTATCACCATGCACAAAACTCAAATCCAAAAAGATCAAAGACCTCAACATAAACCCAACCACATTGAACCTCATAGAAGAGAAAGTGGGAAGTACACTTAAACACATTGGCATAGGAGACCACTTCCTTAAATAGAACCCCAGTAGCACAGACACTGAGAGAAACAATTAATAAATGGGACC
>LOEQ01003948.1:177174-197188 GCA_001685075.1 Bramus lutescens
GCCTACAGAATGGGAAAAGATCTTCACTAACCCCACATCAGACAAAGGTCTGATATCCAAAATATACAAAGAACTCAAGAAATTGATCATCAAAAGGACAAATAATTTATTGAAAAAATGAAGTACAGACCTAAACAGAGAACTCTCAACAGAAGAATCTAAAATGACTGCAAGACACTAAAGAAAATGCTCAACATCCTTAGTCATCTGAGAAATACAAATCAAAACAGCTCTGAGATTCCATCTTACACCTGTAAGAATGGCCAAGATAATAAACACTGATGACAACTTATGCTGGAGAGGTGGTGGGGAAAAGAGAACACTTCTGCATTGCTGGTGGGAATACAAGCTGGTACAGCAGCCCCTTTCGATATCAGTATAGCGATTTCTCAGAAAATCAGGAAACAACCTTCCTCAAGAACCAGTAATACCACTTTTGGGTATATACCCAAAGGATGCTCAATCATACCACAAGAACATAAGCAAGGTCATAAAAGGGCCAAGAAGAACAAGTTAAGCCCCCTTTTGCCTCCCATTTCATTTACCCTGTGTAGAGATGTTTATGCCTTTTGTAGAATGCAACATTTTTGTGCCATAAAGAAAGTAGCAACTAGATGCTCACCTGACACAAGCCTGCTAGTTCCTTGATCTTGGAGTTCTTAACCTACAAAAGCTTAAGAAATACATTTACTTTGCTCATAAATTTCCAATTCTAAAACATTTTACAATAGCACAACTGGATTAAGACATAAAGACAAATCATTCGTAAAGTACAGCTCCACAAATACTGTATTAATTTTCTTATTAAATTTTCTACTATGGAAATATTAAAATATCTAGAAAAGTAATTCATTTTGAAGACCATATGATTCTAAAAAATTACCCTGAGTCCCTTATATTAGAGCAATATTAAGCTAGATTAATTGCTAAGGTGTCTAGACATATCTGGAATTGATTTCTTTAATCATGCATACTCTTTTTACTGGGATATATACTCTAACTTTTGCAATACTTTATTTAAAGATCTTCCTTCCATGGGTTCACCTAACAACACTCAAAGAAACAAGTTTGCAGTGTTTTACCGCTCTTGATCCCTTTGCTTATATTAGAGCATGCACATATGCACACAAACATGCACACCCAGAGACAGAATTGCTCTTATAGATAGCACTACCATTTGAAGTTCAGTTTAAGCAAAGGCTTGCTTTATCCTGAGCTGAAACATTAGGGAGCCACACAGGCTAATTTCCTGTTCTAGAGATTTCTACCTATCCAGTCCTTCTTAACTGATAACTTCTCTTTCAAAGATATCATGGTTTCCCCTTACATACATAATATAGTATTGCTAATTTTCATTGCTTGGCCATAGGAGAGTTCCAGCACTCATGTGCCCTCATTAACTGAAACATTTATCCTATGTGCCAAACCGTCTTATCTCCTTTTCTCCAAACCTGGAAATCATTTTCTGCTTTTCATTTCTATTAGCTCAACCATGAAGAAGGCTTTGTTTTAACATTTTACTTATGTAGTGTATACATGGATATTCATGCATCTACCTTACTTGCCTTTACATGGATTCTGGGAATTTGATTCCTGGTCCTCTTGATGATGCTACAAGCACTCTACCCACAGAGCAGTCTCCTAGCCCTAAGTTACCTCTGATTAAATGCTTTCTTTTGAAGCTGTGTTCACCGGGATATTGACAGTAATTTTGGTTGTTATCGATGTACTGCTGGCTTTTTAAGCTGGTTGATATTTAGATTTCAATTTCTGTTTCAGAGCTAATCCTTCACAAAATCAGTGAGAATAAAATCTGTTTTTCTGGTTATATATAACTAATATGAAGAACAAATAATCATATTTTATATAGATACTTGACATATATACTAAGTACCATCACTGTATAATTGATTTGTTTGTTTTCTCATACATTTGACTTATTTTCTATTGATATCTGCTTTATTGTTTTACCTAAGAGGGTAAATGGTGGTGAGCATTCTGAGATTTTTTTTTAATATGGGCAGAACTGCACAGAATCCTAGCTATTCTACTTCTTAATCTTGCAGCTTTTTTCTAGTCCTTTCTGCCTACTTCACTTTCTTCATCTGAAAAGAGATGTAGTTACACTCCCTGCCTCTTGAAACTTTCTTGTCAAATAAGAAGGCAAAAGAGTCTGGCAAAATAACTGCACGTGTCATGGAAAAAAAACACGTGACAGCTATTATCATGGTCATTGCTAGCTATTATTAGCAACCACGAGTGGAAAACAAACTGAATGTTTGGTGGAAGTCGGAACACCGAGAACAGCCCTGGAACTTCTCCAGTCTGTCTGAACACAAGGCTCACAAATGGAAGCACACCCTCTGCCATTGACTTGGAAGGATGAAATGTGGAGCTCCCATTATTCTCCATCATTACACTCTGCAATTACTGTTTGTCCCTCACCCTGTGCTCTGACCAAGCAATCTTATACATCTCTACCATCTGTAAGAGCTGAATGTTCTATATTTTCAGTGTCATAGTAAGGAAACGCTTTTAAAGGTGTCTTCCACCCTTCTGGTAAGGATGTGAGAGATTACATAAATAGGAGGGTAGAAAGCTGCACACTTGACATAAAATTTACAGATTCTTATTTCCAATGGAGCAAGCACTGATCATGCAAATACATTAAAATAAACACAAGCATTGCAGTGTTCATGTAAATACATGCAAATAATAACTGTTTTCCTATTTTATTCATAAATCTATCCCTTCCAAATAGTTCCCAGAAAATCATTTGCATTGAAGCTCAAATAAACTATAGCACATGTGTCTGAACCATAAAGGTGTTCTTTGCATGTAGATTGCAGTGATTATTGCTATATAACTGAAAATCACATCTTGGAAAATTATCATTCACTGGGTTCTCTGGATGGTACTTACTTCTCATTAAACAAATGATGGTAAGGTCTATAAGCTCCATGAGTAGAGATCATGCTTTATCTTTTCCATCCCTGAATCTCTAGTCCCAAGCTCACTATTTCAAATTAAATTGTTTAGGGTAGACCTTGATTAAACATATAAATGCCTTCTAATCTAAAGATATGTAGGGTTTTCATTATATTCTTCATGTTGATGAACTCACCTGAGCTTCCTTCAAAGTGCATGAACTTACCTCTTTATTTAAGTTTGGGTGTTTTCTGGTTGTTCGGGTTCCTTTACAATAATATACTGAGACAGGATCAAGGCTTCTCAGAACTACTTCCTCAACCCCACAAAAATATGAAGTTCAGTTTACCATGCCACTCTAATAAGGACATAGCATGTCCTTATAATCAGCTTTGCCGGTTGACTAAAGTGTTCTGGATTTTTCCTTGAGGCAGTAGATACACAAGACAGTGAGATGAGAAGGTACTAGCCTCTGTATTCTGTTATAATTCATCCTTATTTATCATACTAATCATAGAAAAACAAGTGCTATCTCTATGCTCTACCTTCTCTCCACCAATCACTGTCCAGTAGGAAATATCACGGTGAGAGATACAATCTTCCTCACCAGTGACAGCATCTTTAAATATCTATGGTAGAACAAAATGTCCCTGCCATATCTCTAAGGCATGTCATGTAATTATGTAAATTATACTGGACAGAAGTGGGGATAAGCAAAGTTATCTGACAAGTTTAAAACTTTAGGGTGAAAATAATGTAATGACAATATGTAGTTGCTAAAAGTTCTTACTTTTTATCCTTGGAGCAAATACACTGATGCACATGTACACACACACACACACTACTACACAGGTGCACACAAACATACACATACATGCACACATGTGCACATACACATGCATGTACACACACATATACATATACATGAAATTTCTAAGCCGTGAATAATACTTTGTATTTTCCTCCAATTGAAAATTTTGAATTGTCCTACAAATTGAAAATTTCACATAGATGTAGAAGTTTCTATATCTCTGATTTCTGTAGAACCTGTTTCCATCTTTGGCAAATTCATTGGCATACATATCTAAATGGAACCACAAACATATTCATATTATTTCAAGAAAAGAAGCAATTTGTAAATAATTGATGATCCATGAAAATAAAACTAGTTTTAACACTGGATAAGTAAAAGATAGGTGAACTTTAGGTCACTTAGTAATGTGTCATAAATTAAATTGCGTGAATTGGTTTTCTCCTCAAACTGAAATACTCAGTCCACTGGAATAGTGAGCAGTCCTTCCAGGTGGCACTAAATATCTCAACACTTTTCCCAACATGCCAAAAAATAATATTGCATCTGTCTGATTTGACATTCTGGTCAGAAACTGAATTTCTTAGGATATTAGATCTTTATTTGCTTGGAGAAATCATTTTCCATAATGCATTCTTGTCTCAAAATGTGCATCTAGCCCCACTGAAGACTAGCTAAAAACATCGATATAATGTTTTTCTTAGAACTGTCTAGAGTTATGGATGAGATTATTTTAATTCTCTGAATAGATGACAGTTTGCCTTCATTGCTTTCCCTCTCAGGCAGCTTGTTCTGAGTGGAATGAATGGATACAATTGATTCTTTATCATTTAAGTTACCTTTCCTATCTATAAAGGCAAAAATAAGTAACTATATTTCTAAGGTTCTCCATGGGTAGATTTTTAAATAAGTGGCACTTCTAAGAATAATTATAAGGTGATTTTAAAAGAAAATTCCAACATGGATGGGGGAGGAGTTCACAAGGCCTAGCGTCTAATATAGAGCTATTAGCGGTACGGGGAGGTTATGGAAGGGAGAATCTATTTTGCTTGGGAACATGGTCTCTAGTAGGCTGCCCATGCTCCATTGGATGGCCCCATGCCTATGTGCAAGCAGTAAATATAGACTGGACACAGTAGGCTGATGTAGGAGGGTCATCTGTCTATGTGCTACTTTCATTGGTTAATAAAGAAACTNNNNAGATATAATGGGCCAGGCAGTGCTTAAATGAATACAATTTGAGTGTTGTTATTTGGGGGTATAAGCTAGCTGTGCAGGAGCTGGGTGGGATGAAAAGCAGGCCTGATTTCCCCTATCACTACAAAATGCAGGCCTGCTCGCCTCATCACTACAGTAGGCTGTTTCTTTTAAGACATCAAGGTTCAAGAGTGTGTTGAGGATCTTGGGGAAGAAAGGAGGGAGGGTGATATGATCAAAATACATCCTGTGTATGAATGAAACTCTGTCTCAAAAAAACAAACAAAAACAAAAGAGATAGGTAATAGATTTTTACGAAAGCCCTTCAGGATTTGGCAACCCACTGGCTAGAGAATATGCCCTCAACTCGTAGGAAACTCAGGACAAGTATCATGGGACTATTCACAGAAACACAGTTAACAAATTCTAGTCTATGAAAAAGAAGCTGAATCAGAACCTGGCAGCATTTGATGAGGTAGAGACATGGCTGCAAGGTACACTGATAGATTCAAAGTGGTTCGTAAATATTGGGGACAGCACAGAGGCAAAGTCCACATTAATAACCCTATGAAGATTGGACCTGAATTTATGAACCAAGCTTACAGAAGGCTGCTGGAGACAGGGCCATTATTCAGAACTAGACCTGTATGATTAGTAACTGTGATTGGACCTGCAAAGGACTTCCCACTTCTGGGACCAGAATCCTTAACTCTATTTTCAAGATCAGCCCAAAGGCAAAAAGAATGTTCACAACTTGACCACTCAAGCACTACCAGGAAACACAACTAATATCTTAGACCCAGCTTCAAAAGGAACATACGGTGGTGTGACTGTCATCTGGAAGCTCAGGAAGGAACATCAGGAGACATGAGGGTAAAACCAGCAAGACTACTTCCATACTCTATAGCCCCATCCAGTCCTCTTGTCCTCATATGTATCCCTCCTGGATGTAATATCCAATGCCAGAGTAGCATGCCACCGTGTCTCTACTCCATAGCTGTCCTTTACCTGCACGACCACAGTTTGTCAACCAAGAAGCTGCAAACACTGCTAAGGTTGTGAAGAAAAGCAAATATTATACACTGCTGGCAGGGATGTAAACTGGTATTGCCACAGTGGAAGACAATGTAGGTGTTCCTCAAGAAACTAAGAATAGAATTTCCATGTGACCCAGCTAGTCTACTTCCAAGAATCTAAAGTAGTCTGAGTCAACCTACCATGGAGATATTTGCAAGTCCATATTTACCAATGCACTATTTTCAATAGCTGAGAAACGCCAGTGTAGAAACCACTCACCGGATAAATGGATGAAGAAAATGTGGTATACATACTCAATGGAATTTTTTCCATACTGCAAGAAAAAAATCAGCTGCAGGCAATTAAGGAAAATGGATGGAACTGGAGATAATTAAACAAAACAAACTAGATATAGGAAGACAAACACTACATAATCAAAGACTAGATGGGTGTATTTGTGTGTGTGTGTGTGCATGTGTGTAGTACAAGCAAGTAGAAGGGTAACTGTGAGAGGGAAGGTATAGATTTTTAAGAAGAAAGGGGATTAGGGAATGAGAATGTAATGAAATACATGTTCAATAAAAGCAAAAGGAGGGACTCTTTGATAAAAGCAGACTAACAAGAGAAGCACAGAGTGAGCACTGCTGAATAAGATTAAATACAATGACATGTATATGAGAAATACCATAATGGTATCCATTAAACTCTTTATGTTAACTTAAAATTTTAAAATATGAATTGTGGATAACAAAAAGTCACTTCTGAGATATATATATGTCTACAGCATAGCTTGGAAAAAATGTCCTGAAACATGATTATTGTTTGAGACCTGAAATTTTAGGTTAACTGCATAGCCTATCCTAGCTCTGGGTTTGCTTCATTTTATTTTGTTTGCTCTTTTTGCCAAATCTGACTGCCATCCTTAGAAGTAAATGCCAAATACAGTCCTGCCAAACAAGATATGGTCCATCGATTCCTCTTAAATACACAATGGTGCTTTTCATAATTCTACCTCATGGTTTGGTATCATGGACCCACCAACCTACAGATATCACCGAGTCCAGGTTCAGTTCTATACGTAAACTCAATGTCGGTAATAATAATTTAGAAGAAAGTAACTATGCTGTCTGTATTTCCTCGGTGCCTTGTGGTTTTAAAGGTCAGAGCCGAACTTGCTCTTTTTAAAAATAAATTGACTAATTAAGCAATGAAACTCTCACTGTGGATGAACTAGGATGCACCGGGAGAAGAATGCTCAGCTGGTTTGGGGAAAGCACCCAAGATTTGCAGGAGGAGCTACATTTCCACTTAGGGCATTCTTTCTGAAATCAGAGTCCTCTTTCTCAGTTATGAGTATGGAGGGTTCAGAGGGAGACAACACAACTGTTTGTAGCACTGTTGCCCGCAGGTGAACAGCGCTTGTTCCTTCTCTCACCCTGTGTCTTACTCTTTGCAGTCTTCCAATTGCTAATTAAGACAAAGGGCAATGTTATATCCTTGAGCAACCGACTAGTGCCCATTCCCAGTCTGGGATGTGACAGACAGCACACTCAAAGGATGCTTTTTTGTGTGTTCTTTATATAACTTGATAGACTAATCAAGTGCAAGTTGAGCAGACTGAAAGGAAGAATTATTTCACACCCTGCTGCTGCTACTGCAAAGTGTAGAAAGGATCTTGGAGTGATTCCTTAATGTTTCTACTCTAGAATGGCATACAGAATGCAACCGAGCAAGCATTAGGATTCACAATGCCATCTGTCTGTTGAAAAGAGAGCCTAATCCATTAGACATTGAGACAGATAGATAGATAAATACTTTTTGCTTAGTTTCCTGTGTGTGTGTGTGTGTGTGTGTGTGTGTTTTAAGCCATTTTCTGTTGATGTGAAACTAAGATATTGAGCAACAGGGAAAGAAGTAATGAGGTCTGATTTTCTTTTCCAGTTAAGGAAATGTTCTACTTTGATAGTGATCTGAAAGTTTCCAGTAACCAAAAACTACTAAATAAAGTTTGTAAAAAAAAAAAAAAAGTATGGGCGCCTGTATTAGCCTGCTTTTCTTTACTAACACAAAACAGGTAAGAACCAGACTACTTAGAAAGAAATACGCTTCCTTCAGTGAATCTCTATGGAGGGCCAAAATTCAAACAGTAGGAGGCAGACTGTAGGGAACGCTAGCCGTTGGTGGTGTCATTTCATTGTGCAACTAGCCATGGAGAAAGGAAGCATAGATAACCAAGATTAGATAGAAACATTGGGAAGGCTTCGGCTTTCCGAAAGCCCCCTTTAACTATTAAGGCCTCACTGTCTTAAGAGAGCTCCATCAAGCTTCTGATGACCTGAGACCCACCACATAATCATTCTATCACCTTCCAACAGCTCCATCCTGAAAACCTGGTCTTTAACCACACTGGATGCTAAGGACACTCAGATCACACCGGAACACACCAAAGCCTCACAATAGACAAAGCTCTTCCAAAGAGCAGCTGCAACTCTGAATGGATATAGGTTTCTACAGCCTAATACTTCCTTTTACCACTTAAAACAAAATAACCAAGTAAAACACCGAAAATTAAATGAACCTAAGGGAGTTTGCAGTAAAAATAATTACCTTAGAATTTTGTCCGATCCTCCAGTTTAATTTCCGAAGACAAACATCTTAGATTATGTGTCTACACATATTGCATTTGTTTATACAAATCTAATGTTATATATTTCAGATTATGCAGATGAAAAAAATTATAAGCTGTGTTCACCTTACTTCTTACCTTACCTTTTCTCAGGGTCCATGACTGTTGACTCTGTCTCTGTGAGCCACTACAGGCCCTGCTGAGTGGATTCTGTGACCTGTATTCTTGTAGTATCCTCAACTCCTCTGGCTATGTAAGCAGTAACTTCTTTACATTAAATGGGTGTGTACATGATATGGCATCATTTACTTCTTCCTTTTCATGGCCTTATAGTTTCCCTTGTGGCGTTTCTTGTAAATCACTCTGAAATAACCATTAATCAAGTTAGACCAAGGGAGGAACCATCAACAAGTTACCAGTGACCCACAACTGGTGATGGAGGGTCACAGTCACCCAGGATGACTCAGGGACTCGGAATGGGGACAGTAATTGACTCCACTGCTAAATCCCTGGTCATCCATTTTCCCCTCCCAGACTAGAGAAAGAGGGAAGTAATTTTTTAATTACTCTAGCATGTACGTGTATGGTGGGATTCTCTAATGAGGCAACAGGAACATACCAGACAGTGTACTGAATGCAGATATATGAAAACACCCTTGTTGCTAAAACATAATGCTGGCATCACTCCCAAGGATGTCAGGCCCATGTAGAAAACACTCTCCATCTTCTCCATTTCTCTCATTTTTATCTCATTTCTCAAGGCACTGACTACATCTGCATCCCTTATTACCTCAAAATTTTGTCCACACGGCGGCCACACCTCTGATTTCTCTCCAGTCTCATGGCCCCATCTCTGCTTAGATTTTCAGCTTCCTACTCTCTCTCTTTTAAGTGTTTCCTAGACTCTGAAAGCTTATTCCTCTCTGCTGCCTCATCTCTGAATGTGTCCTGTAAAATGGCTCCAAAACTTATACGGGTGTACTTCAGCCTTTCATCACCTTGATTTCTTCTCCCCTCTCCCCTCTCTCTCCTTTTATTTAAAAATACTTTTTCTCATATAATATATCCTAACCCAGAAAGATAAATATGACCTGTGTTTTATTGAGTCATTATCAGAGAGGATTCTTCTTCTATCAGATGGGAATAAATACAGGAACCTGCAGTCAGACATTGTGGGGGGGGGGAGAATATACTTCTCTAAATTGGATGCCATCAAATCATTCCCCCTCAGAACTCAGGGAACCTCATGAAAAAGGTAGTGAAAAGAATGTAAGAGCCAGAGGGATGGAGGACACCAAGAGATCAAGGCCCTCTAAATCACCTGGTCAAAGCTCATATGAACTCACAGACACTGAATCAGCAAGCACAGGGCCTACACAGGTCTGCACCAGGTCCTCTGTTTCTATTATGTCTTCCAGTTTAGTGTTTTTATGGGACTCCTGAATGTGTGGATGAGTGAGTCTCTGAGTCTTGTGCCTTCTCTTGGGGCTCTGTAGTGATATTTTATATTTTATTTTAATAAGCAAAGCTTACCTGAAGATCAGAACCCAAAAGAGCCACACTAGTCAGCCATACAGGCCAGGCAGGGGTGGCACACACCTTTAATCTCAGCAGTCACACTAGTTATCCATAGAGCCTGGGTGGTGATGCACACCTTTAATCTCAGTACTAGAGAAGAATATAAGGCCAGATGAGACAAGAACTCTCTCTCTCTCTCTCTCTCTCTCTCTCTCTCGATTTCATAGAGGTCAGAGTTATCTAGTGGTTTGCTGCTTTGCTTCTCTTATCTTCAGGTCAAACCCCAATATCTGTCTTTAGGTTTTTATTATTTGTGCACAGGGCTCTTTTCCTCCTATTGTTTTGCCCTTTCCAACTTTGATGTGATGGTTTTGTTTTTATCTTGTTATATTTTATTTTGCTATGTTTCATTGTTATCTATTAAAAGATATATATATGAAGACAGAATTTATTTTTAATAAAATGAGAAAAATAAAATCATTTTAAAAAGAAAAAGAAAATGCATTCTTTTCTCACATATATATCCTGACTACAGTTCCCCTCTCTCTACTCCTCCCAGTTCCTCCCCGCCTCCCCTCCCACTCAGTTACACCCCTGTTCTATCTCTCATTAGAAAACAAACAGACTTATAAGGAATAATAATAAAATAGCACTAATACATTGAAATAAGAGAAAACAGAAAACAAAAACAAAATGTAAATAGTTCAAGAAAAGGCACAAGAAACAGTGACTCAGACATCCGCTCATTCATACACTCAGGAATTCCATACAAACACTAAACTGGAAGCCATAAAATATAAAAAAAGAAAATCTAGACTAAAAAAGAGAAAACTTAAATATGTAAACAAAAAAAATCTTTTAAAAAAGAGAAGAAAAGAACAAGCCCTGACAAGAAACCTCCGCAGATGCCGTTGAGGTTATTCTGTGTTGACCATATAGCTCTGGGCATGATAAAGACCCAACTGGACATCTCATGTCACCAAATGAAGCTTCCATTACTAGCATTAAACTACATTTAATTGAGTTGCTGGCCAAAAGAATCCCATGGGAACCCCCAAACTAACCATATTGCTGCCCAGACAATAGGTTGCTCTCCCTAAACTGAGAACAAGGCCATTTCTGAAGTCAACACCTACACAACTCATTGAACATGGAGAAGTCAAGCTGGTACCTACATAAAGCCTTCACTCCTACATGCTAGTATCTTTGGTGTAGGAACGTGTTCTGCATGCTACTAAAGGAAAAACATAAATGCCAACCCAGCTACAAACCCTTTTATCTACTATGTTGTCCTACCTGCAAAATACACTAGGGGGCAGAGGCACAGTGTTGGGTGTTGGGGGGTAACTAAGCATGATCTGATTTGACTTAAGGTCAACTTCACAAGCTAGAACGGGTGCCTGACTCTACTTGGAGGACCAAGAACCTGAGATTACATAGCTAGCCCAGGAACCTCGGGTAAAATCAACTACTACTAAAATAAAGGAGCAGTAAGATTACACCTAATGACATTCTGCTATGCTTACAGATCAGCCATCATCAGGGAAGTTTACTCCTGCAGATGCAGGAAAAAAAAAAAAAGACCCGCAGCCAGACCTTATGCAGAGAAGGAGAGACCTTGGCGTCCATTCCCTCATGGGCCAAGGAATCCTGGTGCAAGAGGAGGGAGACTGCATAAGCCAAAAAGGGTGGAGGACACCACACCAAGGAAACAAGAATTTCTAAATCAACAAGACTGACGCTCATATGAACTCACAGAGATTGAGGCAGCATGCACAGGCCCTGAACAGGTAGACACCAGAGGGGTTCTGAGAGCTGAAAGAAGTGAGCACATGCCCCCTTCCCTACCCAGAAGCTAGCCCCAATGGATAGCCACTTACAAATGAAGACTTGATTTTCTTCAAGAGAGTCTCACTGGGAAAACAAACCATTCTTTTCTGTTCTCTCATTTCTCTGTGGTTGATCGGACATCTCTACCACCTGGTTTCTCTCTTGGAAAGGTTCCTACTGGTTTGTCTTTCAGATCTTTCCATTATATCTACGAGACTAGGCATTTCCCATATTAAACTCAGCTAGAAATGTTGACAGTATTTGATTTGCATTAGATATAATAACCTTGGTAAAACAATTATCCAAAGTCATTGTCATAAACAAAGTTTAGGATGTTTTCTTTTAAATTGTTTGAACACTGCTTTTCCTTTTGAATAGCTACACAGTTTCTGTGACAAGAAGTCTGTGGCTTCCCCTAGCTTAGGTTTTCCTGCTCTGCAGATAAGCTGTAGATAAGCCTGCTGTGGTGGTGTACACCTTAAATCCCCACAGTAAGGAGGAAGACCTAGGTAAATCTCTGTGAATTCAAAGGCAGCCTGATGTACATAATGAATTCTGGGCTAACCAAAAGCTGCCCAGTAAGACTCCAGCTCACAAAATATTAAAATAGGATGATACATTATATTAGAATTAGCCAGGCGGTGGTTGTGCACGCCTTTAATCCCAGCACTCTAGAGGCAGAGGCAGATGGATCTCTGTGAGTTTGAAGTCAGCTTGGTCTATAGAGTGAGTTCCAGGACAGGCTCCAAAAGCTACAGAGAACCCCTGTCTTGAAAATATATATATTAGAATCTTGCAGAGAAACAGAATTAATCGACTCTGAGTGTATGTATAGATACATGGAGAGAGGAATGAAGGAGAGGGGAGAAAAGAACAGAAGGAGATAAAACAGGAGAGCGACGGAAGACAGAATTTTTTTTAAAGAATTCGTTCACAAAGTTGTGATGTTATGGGGCTAGTAACTCCAGCGTCTATAAAGAAGAAAACTCAGGTAAGAGTTGATGTCATCCCCTTGAGTTTGAAGTCTGCAGAACAACTGAAAATTTATCATGGTTGTTATGTTACATTGAGAATATTCTTTCTTCAGCTGGGGAACATCCTCCAATATTACTCTTACACCTTAAAATAATTTGATGAGAACCATGCTCACTATAAAGGGTAACTCACTTTATTTAAAGTCCTCTAGTTCTACATGGTCCCTTTACAGCAGTGACTAGATAGGTACGTGACCAGATGCCGTAGCACAAATAAGGTGACAGGGCATAGATTTTACAATGGCATAACCCAGGCTGGGGTAGGTAAAGACAGAGAGGGCAAAGAGAAAGGAAGGAATATGTTGAAAGATAAGAATAGCCATTTCTCTGTATCCTTGCATTCGACACCCGGTAATAACAACTATGAAGACGTTATTAGCATTGTGTTAACAATTATAGGCTATGGGTTGCTTTAAAGCACATGCAAAGATGTGCATAAACACAAACACTACTCCTTCCACTCTCCACTTTATATAAGGAAATGCATATCTGCAGTTCTGGGTATCTACAAGGAAGTCCTGACTCAAAGAGGTAAGTACTTAATACACTGACCTGGGTACTTCAGAATGGAAAACACTTTATGTTATATTTTTACATGAAAAACTTAAAAAGAAGCTACAGAAAAGAAATGTGTAAATATAAAAGAAATTAATTAATGAAATTATTCACAATTTTTCCAAATCAGCACATATTGGATACAAGAGGCCTTCTCCATTGTGGTGAGTAAAAAGACCCCAATCCATCCATGTATGTTCATGAATTATTACTTGTAGTCGTAAATGTGACCAGTTCAGAAATTCTGAAGCAATCGAAGGGAATCTTAGATGACTCAAATAGAAAGAATCTAATCACAGTGACCCAGACAAGATGGTTATATAAGGACCCAAGGAAAGAGAGATACGGAAATCAAAATTCAGTGAACAAAAACAAACACTATACTTATTTGTATATGCGGGGGACTTTTGTTTCATTTTTTTGTTGTTGTTTTGGTAAATTTTGTCTTGTTTATTTTTGTTTTGATTTTCATTTTTTGTTTTGTTTGTAGTATTTTTAGAGAGAGTCAGAGAGAGAGAGAGAGAACAAGATATTGGGCGGGTAAAGAAGTAGGGAGAATCTGGGAGGAGTTGGAAGAAGGAAAAAAACGTATTCAAAATAGACTGTATCAGAAACTTTTAAGTTAAAAAAAAGAAAAATATTACCATATGTCTTAGTTAACTTCTGTCTTAGTTAGGGTTTCTATTGCTGTGAAGAGACACCATGACCACAGCAACTCTTATAAAGAAAATATTTAATTGGGTTGGCTTGTTTAGTTTCAGAAGTTTAGTCCATTATCATCATGATGTGGAGCATGTGGGCTAACACAGGGCTGACTACATCTTGATAGACAGGCAACAGAAAGTCAAATGAAACACTGGGTGATATCCTGAGCATAGGAAACCTCAAACCCCACCTCCACCATAACACACTTCCTCTAACAAGGTCATATCTCCTAATAGTGCCGCGTCCCTATGAGATTATGGAGCAAATCACATTGCAAATAGCACACTGTACTTTGCAGATGAGATTCTCTGGTTGTTACGGAGCATACAGGCAGGTAGAAGGTTAAAAACTCAAGGAGTACTGCTGTCTGGGACCCAGCCTCCAGCAGCATGGGGCCTTGACAGGAGTCAGCGAGCCTAAACTTTTCTGTCTGAGGAGGGTTAGAAGAAAAGGCACTCACAAACTCTCTTAATGTATCTTTCTTTATTTCTTTTTTTAATTCTCTCTCTTTATTCTCTCCCTCCTATCTCATGCTGTTTTACAGCTTTTCTATCCCAACAGAATCTCCCAGGCAGTACAAGAGTCAAAACGGTTGCATTCCATTTCTCAAGTAAATGATTGTAGGTAAAAACATGTTTTTCATCTCCCTCACATGGCTAAACATTTTATGGATTGCAGGTGAAAAGCAAAGTATCCCAAGAAGCCGCATGCATTCATACCCAAGCAACTTGTTATAGATTACCCATGTGGCAACAAGGTGTTTTCGTCAGATCTTTTACTGGTAGGCTGCATTTTGCAGTAACAGTGAAAGGGCCAATTACTTTATTACTTATCTTGAAAGCTAATCTTAAAAGGAATCTTAAAGGAATCACAAACCTAAACTTTTATATATGAAAAAGAATCAATCAACTCTACTTTAAATCTTTATGGTACATATCCATTTATTAATAGTGTTTTTATATCAGGAGATTGAGGGCAGAAATGGGTATAAGGAATTAATCATTGCCTTTGGTCATGATCCAAACCTAGAAAGGAGAGTATATCATTCAGTAATACGTGGTCTGCTTTGTTCTTGTTTCCTGACTTTAAAGAGTTTCATATTCAACTATGTGCCTTTCTAAAACTTTAGATTGACTTTTTGGGTTTTTCACCTCAAAGGTATCTAACAAAAACATCTTAGTCCAACTTTGTTATTTTCAAAGCTTTGTTTAAGCTGTGATACACTCCAAGACCTGTAAACACATCTCCCGACATTAAAGTTAAAAAAAATTAAACTAGCTGTGCTATTGGGACTCAACTGTGAGTCATGAACTTGAGCTACAATCCACACAGCTCCTTCGGTGAGACTCACAGCCTCTGGCTGTGAAATATATTTTTGTATTTATTTTTACTTATCAAAACTCTGTATAAGCTATCATTATTATTATCCAATTAGACAGTATAGCTTAGGGAGGAGTCGTCCTCTTAATAGCCCACAGGTAAAATACCCAGTGGAATGGGATGTTTCCAAGAGATAAACATAATCTATTACAGGCAGTGGAGATCTCCCCACGTCCACTCACACCATGCTAAATACCAGAGAAAGAGAGCTGCAGAAAATATGTAAAGGCACAGCAGAAGCAAAAGACATTCTGGGATCTGTAGTCTTAGATTCACTAAACTTCGACAGTTCTAAGCTCATCAGCAGTAAGAAGGTGGAGTTTTGCACACATCTAGAGGAAGAGTCCTAGACAGACAAATACTAAAATCTAACTCCAGGGACCAGGGTTGCCTGACCTGGGAAACGGAATAAGAAGAGCAGCGTGACTGGCATGGAGCCTAGGAGAATCATAAAGGATAAAATCAGAGATGATACCAGATCCATAGTTAGCAGTGAGAACTGAAACCTCACTGAGAGCCCTCGGATGAGTTTGTGGAGACAGAAACTGTAGTGCAACTTCTGTATTGCATGAGCTATGCTGGGGACATCTAGGGAGTGGTCTGGAAAGGGAGACATTGGATTTCTGGGAAGACAAACAAGATTACTGAAAAAGCATAAGCAAACAGTGATGGTGCCTTAGACTACAATGGTAGAGCACATGCGCTAGAAATCAGTTTTCTAATTCTTTATATAAATTAGCTACGTCTGCCATGACTTGTGGACAAGATAACTGTAGAATGTAACAGAAATGTCCAAGGTTTAGTGTCAATAAGTAGAGTTTGAGATTCAGGTGGAATGGGTTTGGCTAGGGAACCATGACCAATACCAAGCATTCTGTTTGAAATGCACGTTAAGGATTCGAGCAGAAGTGACAAGTAACATCTAAACACACAAATTTAAACTTCAGAAGAACTGAAGAAGCTAGAGGTTTAAATTTAACATCGCTGTAAAAATGGATGGCCTGTGAAACCAAGAGTGAGCAGAAATAGAAGAGAAATTTGAGAGTTGAAGTTGATTCCTGGAACTCCAACACGTTAAAGGATGAGAGATGAAGAATCAGCGAAGGACCATATCAGAAGAGATAGAAAGAGCTAAAGTGTGATGCTGTGACATCTGACTAGACACTACTGTGCTCGCTGTGCCTAGTTAAACATACATGACAAGACTCGGCATTTGCCGATGGTTTTAATAATACAGACAACAGAAGCAATGGATATTCAATGAAAACATATGTCTAACCACTATATATTTAATGGCAAAGCATTAAATGCAAACTTGTTGCAGTTTTAGGACAAAATAAAAAATCCCCTCTTTCATGTCTTCTATTCAGAATTCTGCCGGATGTTCTGAGTGATTAAACCAGAAAGAAAGTAATATAATTTAAAAGAAAAATAAAAATTGTTTTTAACATTTATATGATGGTAATAAATAAAATAATCTATCGAAAACATTTTAAACAGATCTGGTGACTAATGAGACTACATAACCTTGGGGATTGGGAGGCTAAGGCAAGAGCATTGCAGGTTTGAAACCAGTTTGATCTACAAAGAAAAATTTTTGCCACCCTGAGGTTCACAGCATGACTATGTCTCAAAAAAAGAAACTATTTAGAAAGATTTAAACCTTTGAAATGTTGGGCACTTCAATTATGCTGTCCTACCATGGTGCCCATATTCACACCATCCCTATTATCTGTTTCTAATGAGTTATACGCTTATACAAAATGATGAAAGGGGACTTGGTACGCAATGGGTAGTGGTTTCTGTGGCCTGGCAATGCCTGCACCAGTTGATTCCTATCACTGATGTAACTAACATCAGTGAAGCACACTGGGAAAAGCTGCTTACAACTGACCATTGAAAATTGTGAGTGTACAAGCATGCCGCTGCGAATCAGTTCAAATACTGAATGCAGAAAGCCAAAAAAGAAGAGAAAAAGCATGTTGACAGAAGCTATAAAATCTATAATGCATATTTTAAAATTCTAACAATATATATATATATATATTGGCAAGCTAAGAACATTTTTAAAGATTTTAAGAAAAAAAACAAGCTCTTCAAAAACTATAATTAATGATTAAGAAATGTCAACACAGTCAATACCAATCACCCCCAATTAATCTATAATTTCAGGAAAAAAATTTAATCAACTCCTAATAGGGAAATGAGTGGCCAGAAATAGGACAGTTTTAAATAATGAGGTGGAAATTTGCACTGTGAAAAAACAACCAAACAAAAAACACTAAGAAATAAATAGGCAGAGTGGGGACAAACCTGTAATTGCAGCATTAAGGAATCTGAGACAGGAAGATCAAGGGGTATAGCCCAGTCTAGAACCCATAGGCAACTCTATTTCAATAAAAGTAAAAGTGAACAAATCAGCAAAGTATTTGATTTGAGGTCAGGATGAACAAATGGAGCAAGAAAACTACAGAAGGCACCCATTAACAGGCGCATGTGTTTCTAAAAGCTTTTATATACGAGATGTGATGTTACAGATCACTGTGCAAACAGTAGCTTTACGTTAACAGTTCTGAGTTGGTTGTATTTTATTTTCAGAAATATAGGGCTGGAGAGATGGCTCAGTGGTTAAGAGCTTTGCCTGCTCTTCCAAAGGTCCTGAGTTCAATTCCCAGCAACCACATGGTGGCTCAAAATCACATGTAATGAGATTTGATGCCCTCTTCTTCCTTGAAGGGATATATGCAGGCAGAACACCTTATACATAATAAATAAATTAAATCAAAACCAAGAAATATAAATAAACATTTATTTTTATGAGACAAAAATCCCCCAAAATAACATATTGAAATGCACTTTCAAAATATATCAGTAATTATCTCATGTTTATAAAGCATTCTTAACCAAAGACTAAACCAAATAGATGGTTGTCTTGGTTACTCCTATTTTATCTTGACATAAACTAGTGTCATTTGGGCAGAAGGACTCTCAGTTGAGAAAGTACCTCCATAGATAAGCCTATAGGGAATAATGATTGATGTGGGAGGGTCCAACTCACTGTAAGCAATACCATCCCTGAGTAAGCGGATGGTCCGGGATGGCATAAAAAAAAAAAACAGGCAGAGTAAGGTGTGACAGCACATGCCTTTAATCCCAGCACTGGGGAGCAGAAGCAGGTAGGTCTCTGAATTCTAAGTCATCTTGATTGACAAAATGGGTTCCAGGACAGGGCTGCTACAAAGATAAACCCTGTCATGAAAAGCAGAAGAGAGAGGGGAGAGAGGGGGGGGAGAGAGGGAGGGAGGGAGAGAGAATGAGAGAACAAGTTAAGCAAGCCATGGAATGCAAGGCAGTAAGCAGTGTTCCTCCATGGTCTCTGCTTCAGGTGCTGCCTCTGGGTCCTTTTCTTGAACTCCTCAGCCATGGCGCCTGACATGAGAGTTGTAAAATGACATAAACCTTTTCCTCTTTGCCTTGCATTAGGTCATGATTTTTGTTGATTGTTTGTTTTAATCACAATAGAAAACTAACTACAATGGTCTAAATTATCAAATAAAATGTGTAATTAATGAACAAAGAACCAATTTTTAATTTAAAACCCCAAATGTATCCAAAATATTTAAATGAATTAATACTTTCAAAATTTTATGTTAATAAAATATTATCCTTCCATATCAAAGTGGAAACAAGTTAAACTGCTGATTTTTAGAAATGAATTGGCAATTTATTTTCCCATATTTCTTTATATAAAAATGAGAAATGTCAAACATATTTTCTTGTAGATTTCTATATGTCTTTTCAAAAGACCTTTCTCTCCCCAAACCCCATCATCCATCTTAACCTTGAAACCACCACTCCAGTTTAATCCTTCCTGTTCCATAATCCCCCTTCAACCCTTTATACCAATTCATTCATCACCACTTCTTAAAAGCTCTTCCCCATGGCCCTTTAGTCATCCTGTCCTCTAGGGATTTTCCAAATGAAACACACATATCCAAAGACGGAAAGCTGACATCCACAGATGAGTGCAAACACATGACATTTGTCTTTCTGGATCTGGATGACCTCACCCAGTCTGCTCCATTCATTTACCTGTAAATTTCATAATTTCATTTTTCTCAATGGCTGAGCATTTCTTCACTATACAAATATACTACATTTCCACTATCTGCTTATCAATTGATGAACATCTAGGCTGTTTCCATTTCCTGGCTATTCTGAGTAGAGAAGCAATGAACATGGATAAGCAAGTATCTTCAGAGTGGGGTGTAGAGTCGTTTGGGTTTATACCCAAGAGTAATGTAACTGGTAGACCATATGATAGTTCTTTTTAACTACATTAGAAGTTGGTAACAGGTAGATGATAGATAGGTGGAAGATAGATAGATAGATAGATAGATAGATAGATAGATA
>LOEQ01003948.1:199131-225591 GCA_001685075.1 Bramus lutescens
CGTGTGGGAGCCGGGCAGGACAAAAAACAGGGCCCGCTCCCCTCATTACTACATCTCAGAATAATGAAACCAAGTAGACAAGTTCCTCATGGTCTCACAAAGTATTCAATCAATGACAGCAGTATTTTTAATGTATGCTTTCTATTTTGGTGCTTCTGTACTGAGCATATTATTACTCCTATGGGAACAGTGAATGAAGTATATCCCCACTGGAACTCAGTTGTCTTCTTTGACAGAATCTCCAGTGTCTTATAGAGTCATACCCATGTATTTTTATACAGGATGTCCCCATGACATGCAGATTTGTGTCCCTGATCTGAGACATCTCTTTACATCAATATGTCTTTACATTTCAATGCTCATACCATAAACACACTCTTGACTTTTCTGAATCATGTGTTTTATTAAAGTTGTTTCTTTACATGTCCTGACTTCCTGGCACACTATTAACCAACCGAAAAGAAGTTATATAGGCATCATTGTTCTATCTCCCAGAAGCAATGAGTCTGTATGTGCTTCTAGAAACAAAATTGCTGATATGAGGTTCTTATGGCCTTATTACCAATGTATTGACTAAAGTCTATAAGGATTGTATAAATTTGACTTGGACTAACCTGTGATGATGTTGATGATGATGATGATTTATGATGATGATTTAGCTTATATGAATGGGTATCTTGCTTTCGTGTGTGTCTGTGAACCACGAGCATGAAAGGTGCCCACAGGAGGCAGAAGAGGATATAAAATCCCTTGGAACTGAAATTACAGACAGTTGTAGGTTACCAAATGGATTCTAGGAATTGAACCAATGTCCTTTGGAACAGCAGTCAGGAATGTTAATTGCTCAGCCATCTCTCCAGCCTGTAACGGTTTGTATAACTTAAAACTTAGTGGTTTTGAAGAAAATAAATATTAGATATGTTTAACAAATACATAAATAATGATCCTGGGTTCAGTTATTATTATATTTCACAAAATTACTTTAAACTGACACAGAGTGAGTCTATAATGACTCGTGTGAAAGGTAGACTGTAAGAGACCATATTTTCTGTTTTCTGTGTCATAAAATCCAAAGATGTTCTTCCTCGGAGCACACTTTCAGGCATGTGTTTAAAATAAAATGACAATGACAATGGATGGATCTGAGCTTAATGTGCAATATCACGGCTTGGTCTAATAAAGTACATCATCCACTGAAAATAAATGGATTGAGGTTTTAGAAAAAAAAACATTCTACCTAGACAACAAAGAGGAATCTAAGAGCGACATACATGGATCTAATCTGCATGGGAAGTAGAAAAAGACAAGATCTTCTGAGTAAATTGGGAGTGTGGCAATCATGGAGGCAGTTAGAAGAGAGAGGGGAGGGAGGGGAACAAAGAAAAATATATAGCTCAATAAAAACAATGAAAATAATGGGGTTTTAAATTATTTTAATAATTTATTTTGTGTTAATGTATCTCTGTGGCCTTGGCTGTCTTACAGCACAGATTCTCCTCCGTCAATCCCGTGAGTACTAGTGTGGCATGCATATACCATCAGGTCTTGCTTGTAATCCTCCTTTAATGCATTTAAAATTTTGAATTATATTACTATATATTTTGAAGAATCTCAAGATGTGTAATATATATTCTTTGACCCCAAACTAAAATAAGTCTGTAATAATTAATTCGAATGGACTAACTAATGCCTGGGGAGTTAGGGAGGTAAACCTTTGGGTATGTCTAGGAGGCCATTTTCAGAAAGAATTAGCTAGATGACTGAGACCCATCTTGAATATGGGCAGCACAGCACCATCCCATGGGCTCTGATCTAAGACTGAATGGATAGAGGAAAGGAAATAAAAAGAAAACATGGGCGGGAGAAAATGGGGTGTGGCTATTCTCTGAGAAACACACACCCATTCATTAATTGTGTCTTTTTCTTCCCAAGTGCCTCTCTTTCTCTTTATTCTTGTGATTAAAAATAATAGTACATCAAGATATTGTATAATAAACTCCAAGTCTGCTCCATGAAAATAGAAAAGAAAAAATCGCTCCAATAGTAGCTACCATTTATTGAACTATGTTTGTGCAAGACCCTGTGTTCTCTGACTTGAATCCCAGTCTAAGACCTTATGTGATAATGAGTAGACAGACTGTAAGCCCAAAACTCCCAACCGATACATCTATTTCATTAAAGAAATATTAAAGGCAATTAATGTAGTAGATGTTTCTGGCTATATGTCTTGAAGTTTTCACAGATCATAACACTCCTACAGTAGAGTTGTGATCAAATGATTCTAGCCACTGCATTTGCCAAAAATAAAATGATACATAAAAAGTCCTAGGCAAAACCATTGTCTTAAAATATCTTTATAGTGATGTCTGGGGGAAAGCTACTCCATTTAGCTAATGTGCTGTTTGTAATTAGCATGGCAATTCTTTTACAACTAAAAATAGAATTATAATAATCATTTTAACAATGTGCATTGCTCTCCACTTTGATATCTTATTTAGATGCCAACAAAATAACAGTGTGCATGTTTTCTTGAAAATACACTTGATGAACCCACCATGCATTATCACACATCTAAATATTCATTCCAAAGTCAGGTTCAATTAATCAGACTGAAACATCGGCCCTTTATATCTCAATGACTTCCTCTCTGGGGTAATGAAACACCAAGGAAACACTAAGGAATGCCACATATAATTTACCATTTTGTCCTTGTCTATGCCCCGGCATGATCAGCAAGTTTCTCATATGTAAGCAATTACACACTTCACAGTACAGCTGCAAAGACAAATCTCACATTTTAGAATTCTGCCTTCAGAGAAGCCACATCTTTTGTCTAGTGTGTTCATTAGAGTTCATTGCAGTGATTTAGAAATACTCAGGACTTCCCAGAGTAAGAATTACTCCATAACATCACTGATCCAATAAATCATTTTGGCTTTATATGCAAAAGAAGTGGGGGAAAATTGCAAGCAAATGGAGAGTTTTAATAACATATCATACCGACTTCTATTTATCTTTCTTCTAGGCATTTATAATTTGAGGGATAGTTTCTGGTCAGGTAAGTTGTACATCTTTCCTAATAAACTCGGGGGCAGTTTTCTGTGTGCCGAGAGTGTGGATTTTGGAAGCAGGCCAGTCTGGAAAGCATGTAGCACACTGTTAGCCATGCCACATTGTCAATGATCACAATGAAGTCATTTGTATGTTTACCTAAGTCCTCCCATTCTTTGATATAGGGATAGGATATGTTGGGCATAACAACTTTTAGCTGGTCTCATTTTTTTTTATAACATCATGCCTTCTTGTAGGTAAAAGCATTCTTTTTTAGTTAATTCCTCAATGGGAATTTTTTAAGGTAAGGGTAGTCTTAGAGTACATCTCCTTGGCAAAAGTTTGAAGATGATCTCTGTCTTGCTTCCATTACATTATGTACGTGGTGGTGATTTCACTTTGCAAATTTGGGGTTGCTAGGCTATGTCATTTTATGTTGCTCTCACATGGAGGCAGAGACAGTAAATGACTTATGGATGACTCTTCCAAGGGCTCAGATATGTCTAATGATTATTGAAAGAGGAGCTACTTGGAGATAGTGAAGCACTTTCTAAGGTGTGTTTTTCAAGTTTCTTCATATAGCTCCAATCTGAGTTTCTTCATATATCTCCAATCATAGAGGGAAACTATGAGCAGATGTGTCTCAATCCCTTTGAGAATGAGATTTGGAGGATTTACCATGCTCCCTAGGTGTCAGATTTATGTAATGATTTCCAGAGGCTAGACAGAGTTATCATATCAAATGCTTTCTCTTCAAATGCAGTATATATAATAAAGAAAAGGTGGATGCTTTCTGCACTGCTCTCCTTTATCAGAATGTTTCTGAAGTGCAGCTCAGCAAGTCCCACACACAAAGCATCCCAAGTTAAGGCATTGATGGACTTGCAGGAGCTAACTACCAAGAAATACCGCAGTTGTTACTACTACCTTGCTATTTGTAGGTGCAGGGAGGACTATTGTAGAACTTATAGGAAATGCCTTTCTTACTCTAAAAACTATGATTGTACACATGTTGGAAGAAACTATCCCATGCATTGTTAAATATGCAGTTAATTTCTGGGAAGCAACAAATGGCAATCTCTTATTTTGTTTGGGGAGTCTCTTTGATACTCCTGATCAACAACTGGAAGAGATGTTTTCCATGCCTGACACTAAGGTGTTTGTTAGATTGTTATCATTATCGTCCCATGTATCATAACTCCATTTAAAATATGTGTAGATGTATATATGGTTCTAAGTATGCTTATGAAATAATGTATTTCTCTCCAGATTTTCCAATATATTTCAACCCTGTTGCCGGGGACACTACACACTTCACGCACAGGACTTGGAAGCAGTGAGTTAGAACTGAGTACTCCCTTAGGACTAGCTCTCAAAGCAGCTGAAGATACTTTGCAAGCTGCCAAAGGGGAAAAAAATGTGCTAAGGCCTAAGAATGTGAAAACGACCCACCCAAAAAGTTATCTCCAAGGGTGAATTAGTGGCACATATATCTTGAGGTAACTGATAACTGTCTAATGGGAAATGAGTCTTATTCAATAGGAGGAAATTCATGCCTGATTCTGTAAATCACCAACAGTTGGAGAAGTCATAGACCCTAGAGGCCTATTTTCCTAAGCCTGAGAGCAAAGTCTAACTGTATTCTAAGTACTTATCCTATATCCACAAATAGTTGCCTCTCCCACCAAATCTTCTTTTTACAACATATGGAGAGCATTACAGAGACCTACAACCACAAAGAATAAAAGACTGTGGGTGGTACCCGACCCCAAATGATGAATTTACAATTCCACCCTCACACCTAAGGCTCACAGAAAATGATGGAAAGGGAAATGAGATTGAAAGAGCTAGAGGAACAGGACACCTGCTGGTAGATTGCATCTTCTAGATATGACAGGGAGGCTACATCCATAAAACCTCAACTGTACAACTGCAAACAAGATCTGCATGATGACAACAGGAGATGACATGCCAATGAAGATGCAGGAAATTTCACAAGGGCCTACCTGTAGACTGATGTGGGATTCCCCTCTGTATGCTGTGAATATGTTTTATCACCATTGGTTAATAAAGAATCTGCTTTGGCCTTTTGCAGGGCAGAATATAGTCAGGTAGTAAATCTGAACAGATAAATAGCAACAGAGTAGGCAGAGTCAGGGAGGCATCGTGTAGAAGCCCAATAAGCAAGAGGTAACAAACCACGAGCCTCCTGATAAAATATAAAATAATAAAAATGGGTTAATTTAAGATGCACGAGTTAGTTAATAAGAAGCCTGAGCTAATAGGCCAAAGAGTGGAGTAATTAATACAGTTTCTGTGTGATTATTCGGGTCCAAGCCGTCAGGAAAAGAACAAGCAGTCTCCGTTTACACTAAAAAAGAGTTACAGGCAATCAGTAACTTCTGAGAGAGGGAAATCAGTTTTCTCCAAGGACGAGCTCCTGGATAACTTTTCCAGCATCAAATGACTAGTGCTATACACAAGTACACATGAGCAACAGTAAGTGGAGTCAGCAGCGTAATAGTTAGTGGAGAAAAGGTCATGAATTTGAGCCACTGAGGATACAAGATGAACTGGATGGGGGAGGAGTGGAAGCAATGTAAATACAGTTCTGACATAAAATTCTCAAAGTTCTAACTTAAAAGGGAAAAACAACACTCAATTAAAATCTAGCCAGAGGGCTCAGTAGGTATAAGTACTTGCCACGCGAGACTTACAACCTGAGCTGAATGTGGTGGTACCAGGCCCTTCTACTGAAAGATGAGAGATAGAGACAAGAGAATCACCAGAAAACTCGTGAACCTGATAGACTGGAGTACCCAGTGCATCAGAAATAAGCAGACCCTGCCTCAACAAAGGGGAAGGATAGAACTTGTCCTCTCTTTACTGCCACATATATCCAGGTATCCACACTCGTACACACACACACACACANGAGAGAGAGAGAGAGAGAGAGAGAGAGAGAGAGAGAGAGAGAGAGATTGATTGACAAATAATCCTTTAATTTTTTAATTCAGTTAAGTCTATCTTCAGATTCCAAATCCCCTATATTTATGACACTAATTTTACTAACAAAATAAATTCAACAGAAAACAATAGGGAATGCTGCAGTAATATATAGTTTTCCCTGAGATTTCTATCAAATACTCAATTTGAAGGATATTTTTAGTTTTCTGAGGGAAATATGGTGATGTTTGTTCTTCTTGATTTTTGCACTCTCAGTCTAGAAGCCCAAAGTGTTCTCTGAATCTGTCCACACCCCACACCATGACCTACCACACTGCATCCCTTTGTTTTCCTTGCTCAGACGAAACTGAGAGAAATGAGACTCCGCCATGTTCAAATGGAGTACTTCTCCCTGTTGGCTATGCATTTGACTGGCAGAAGAAAATCTCCTGAAACTGGACAGGGCACATCCTCCAGGTAGGAAGAATGTTCCTATTCAGTCTTCCTCTCACATGTGCACTGTGATCTTCCTTCTAATTTAAGCATCACTGGTAACAATCAACTTGTCAGATCTATATGGTAGGTGAAAATGGAAACATAAAACAAAGTCCATGGCTGCTTTTATTTCTGAAGCTTAAATGGCATCTATTATCATTTCATATAACCCATTATGTATGAATGATATCTCAGAGTGTCAAGACTACTCATGAGGTTTTTCACAAGCCTTTTTCCCACTTACTTTTGGATCATCCCACATTTTAATCAGTGAGAACATTATTATACTAAAGATTTCACTCGTGTTCCAACAAGCAAGTTCTGAATCTTTCAAATTATTATTTCCAAACAAATACTATGTACATGTCAGCAAGCATTCACACTCATGGTAAGGTACAAATAAAATTAAATCTTTATTCTTGTATGTATATTCTGATGTAGAAATTTAATTTTACTTAAATCCCATATGAATTTAGGCAGATACATCCTAAATGCAAAATTAAATTCTTTCTCAGAAACTTGGGGCTAGAGTTGGTAAGACATCTCAGTGGGTAAAGGTGCCTGATGCCAAGCCTGAAAGCCTGTGTTTGACCCATGGGATCCTTAAAGTGGAAGGAAATAACCAGGAGAAACAATTCCTTTAAATCATTCTCGGACCACATGTGCATCCTGGCATCTGTGCCCATTACACTTACACACACACACACACACACACACACACACACACACACCACAATGTAATAAAAATCTTTTAAAATATGTGCATAAAGTAATATTCTCTGCTTAACTTTCATGATGAAATTTTAATACACAAAGAAGGAGTATCTAAATGATACCCAGGAGCATCATATTATAAAGCTCAAATACTATTAAGAAATACAGACCTCTCAGCCTCAATACTGTCAACATCTGGGGCCACATACATCTTTATGGAGATATCCTGTGCATTATAAAGCAGTTAGTAGCCTTAACTAACTGCCCAAAGTCCGGATCTCCAAAACATCACCACCAGACCGTATGGAGGCAAAAGTGAAGAGTCTTTATTGCGAGTTAACTTGGGTCCATCTGTCCATCAAAAGCGGCAGCTACAGCAATATGAACAGCACAGGAGAGAGTCCAAGCAGTGAAAAGAGGAGGTTTGTATAGGGGAAGAGGCTTGGGGAACTCCAAGCCTCTGGACTTTTGATTGGCTTCACTGGACTGGGGTGAGGGGAATTACAGACATCCAGACTATGATTTAAGGAGATTGCCAGGCCTGAGGGGAATTCTCCAATTCCCAATTGCCAGTAGCTGCCTGAGGAGAATTTCAAAATTCTAGGGTCTCAGTGGTTGGTCCGTTTTTCCTCCTTAGGGATTGGCTCGTTTTGTGTCAGGGGCAGAGGTGGCTCTGATTCTGATGCAAACTGTGTCTTTTTTTTTCCTTTAATTCTATTTACTTTTTTTTCCTTGTGGGATATACCTGACTCCCACAAAAAAATAGAGGCCTATGGACAACTTGCCAGAGTTAATTTCTTTCCACCATGTGGGGCCGAGATGAAACTCAGGACATAAAGATTACAGTGACCATCTTAACCCAATGAACCATCTATCTAGTTAGCCCCCTCCTCCAATATTTTAAATAATGCAAGATTTCTATTTGAACCAGTGCATATGGATGCTTTGGGTCCATATTTTAGTGTAGAATTATAAAATATATGGATATCCTTAATTACATTACCATGTGTCCTATTGTTCAGTGGAAAAATCTTCCAAGAAGAGAAAACTGTTTCTTCTTTTGCTACCAATCCTGTTTTTCTCTTTGAGTAGAAGACAGCTCTGGATCATACCACCTAATCTCAGTGCTTATTTGTAAATGCAGATCTCATATAAAATATCATCTTTGATATAACTTTTTAAATGGATAAATAGAATAGGTAAAATGGTAGCTGCCTTCTTGTCTCAACATTCAGGAAGACCAGTAGTGGGAGATAGTAGGGGCAATGCAATGGAATGCTAGAAGCTTTCAAACTGTAGAGAGATGGCTCAATATGTAAAGGGCTTGCTACACAAGCAGAGTTGCCTGATTTGGGGTTCCCAGAGTCCACAAAAGGCCAGACACAGGAGTGCACATCAGAAATCCCAGCATTCCTGTGGTGAGATGGAAGGCAGAGACAAGAGAATACCCCAAAAAGCTGAGGCTATCTGATGTGCAGTGCACAGTGGAAAGCAACAATAGACCTTGCATGAAATAAAGTAGAAGAGAATCTATACCTAAAGCTGTTCTTTAACAGACAAATGTGCAGTGTGACAAGCACACACCTGTACACATACATACTAAGTTAATAAAATCAGAAAACATAAAGGTAAAGTTGAATCTACAGGATGGTTTATTATATGGCTCAAGATGATATATGCTGCATACAATGTCTGTATGTGTCCAGATGGATGTACACAGTAGCTTCTCTTACTTCATTGCTAGGGGCAACATAATGAAACGTAAATACTGCTGACAAGAAACAGTCCATATGTTATAACATATTATCTTATTTCACAATTATTCACATATGCAATAAATGAATATAAATTTGATAAGATACATACAATTTATTTTATGGAAAAGTGTCCTCCAAAACATTACTAAGTGATTTTTTTGAATAAATTATTTCACAGTAAAAATCAAGGTTGTTGCAGAGGTTCCTTAGCAATTTTTTTAACTATTTCATCTGCTTGTTTGACCCTCACACTTGAAACGTATTAACTGATATCTAAGAAAATATTACCTAAAAAATCATGTTTTACTGGTCACTGAGAGAGCTTTCCCAGCACTGTCCATTTTGAGTCTTCAGTAGAGACTAGGTCTTGAGAGCATCTCCATGCGAGTGCCTTCCCAGCAGCTTCCCGATACACTGCATGCTGACTTCCATGTGCTTGGAAAACCTGTTAACTGTCACTCTAGATTTCTTCTCAGATTTACTTTGCTGAAGAAGAAAGGCCTTTTATTTTATGTGGGAAAAAATGACTTCTGATTTGATTTACCAGCTAGTTTTAATTTAGGCTTTTCAGTGTCATTTTCTTTTCCTCTTCCATCATCCTGTCAAAAAGTTTCCCAACACTGCAAACTGTGCACTTGCTGTCAACAAAGGCAGACTATACCACCACAGACACTAACACTCACTGCAGCCACAGACAGTGCAAGACCCAGCCTGTTAACAGCTCGCTTGGGTAGGGGATGGGTCCATTAGGCTTCTCTGCTCCCTGAAGAACAGTTAACAAGGTTTCTGGGGAATAGGGTGTCCCTTTCATTAGTGGTGTAGCTGCTGACAAGTCCCCCATGCTCTACTAAATAACCTCCTGCCTGTAGTCATGCAAGGAATTCTACTTAAAGTCAAAGTCAGAGCCAGACATGGTGGCACACACCTTTAATCCCAGAACCCAGGATGCAGAAACAGGCAGTTCCAGTCCAATCTGGTCTAAAGAACCAGTTCCCAGACAGTCAGGGCTACATAGAGAAACTTTGTCTCAAAAAAAACAAAAGGAGAAGGGACAAAGGGAGAAGAGAAAAGGGGAGGAGAGGTGGTGTAGAAGGTTCTTCTGTCTATGTGTTTCTTTCATTGGTTGAATAAAGAAACTGCCTTGGCCTTTTGATAGGGCAGCACTTAGGTAGGCAGAGTAGACAGAACGGAATGCTGGGAAGAAGAGGAGAGTGGCAGATGCCATGAAGCTCCTGCCTGAGACCAACGCTGGTTAGACTCATGCCAGTAAGCCACGACCTCATGGTAATACACAAATTACTAGAAATGGGTTAAAGCAAGATGTGAGAGTTACCCAATAAGAGGCTAGAGATAATTGGCCAGGCAGTGTTTAAATGAATACAGTTTCTGTGTGGTTATTTCAGGTGTAGGCTAGCAGGGCGGCCCTCTAGCACAACAGGAGAGGTAGGAGGGGAAGGAGGGTCTCACTATGTAGTGCTTTGTGGCCTGAACTCACTATATTAGAAAATTTAATCACTCATTTTACAAAATATTCCCTACTCTCATGATGAAATTTTGTTTGTTACTGCTCTGTTTTGCTGTTTCTAAGTTATCATTTCTCTGTTTTGTTTCCTGAGATAATGTCTCACTCTGTATTCCAGGCTGGCCTTCAAATGAGCCTCTGCCTTCAGACTCCCACATGCTGGGATTATAGGTGTGTACCACCTTAACTATAGCTAAGTTTCAACTGAAAGAAATGAGCCTCGCATCCTGAACACTGAAAAATAGTTATTAGTATAGAAAAGCATAAAGTTCTATTATGAAAAACCAAGATAGCATACACACGCACACACACGATTGGTGGTGGTGGTGGTGTTTTAGATATTGCAATCTATCTTTTTCACATAGGCATTCCAATATAACACACTACACTCTTTTTATTTTTTGTTTTGTGGTAGTTGTTGCTTTTTGTTTTGTTTTACCAAAAGCTTTTCTGTTCATATGATATTCTATTTCCCAAAATACTGCAAGATTCACATATCAATAAAGTTTATCAAGGTTGCAAAATGAGTCAGTGGAAGAAAGGAGAATGCAATTTAGAATAGAGGCCTCACAGTTGTACTTAGCAGCCTTATCTATATTCTCTTCCTAAAATAGAGTTATCTCCTTATGGTGAAAGTGAATCCACTTCCCAGTTTCCTGCAAAACGCTATTCGAATATCAAATCCGTGGGGATCAGGGCTTCACTTTGCCTTTCTATGTATCTGCGTGGGGGTAAAAATTCATTGATTCTATTAAAGATGAAAAGAGGGGACAGAAAATTGGAATCAAATGAAAATGAAGACCTTCCAGCAGGGCACCTGAAGTTTATTTTAAATTTGCCAAGAACGCTTGTCTCTGATCATCGCTATGAAATGCTCTTTTGTTCTAGCTCTTGCAATTGAATTCCACATGATTAGATTTAACACAGGATTCTACATGCAGCTAATAGCAGTGAAACTGAACTTTAATATTTGCTTTAAAAGAAAGTGAGTTCATTCTATATTACCCACTAATTGAATTCTACCTTGCAAACAAAAAATATACAACAAAGTGGTGGGGGGAGCATACAGCAAAAGCAGGAGGGGAGTGTGTGTGTGATGGGCTCACACCTTCCTCCCACTTCAGACTGTAACTCTCCCTTAGGGAGGTTCTTAACCAGCCCCCGAGTAACTTTGTTTTTTCTCTTTTGTCTAACTGGCCTCTAGTCCATTCAAACCAATATTTGCTTAGGTGCCACATAGATTCAAAGCTCATGTTAGTTACCTGCTGCTGTGTAACAAATTGCTTCAGTCAACCCTTAAAATAGCAGAGTTTATTGTCTCCATATTTCCGGAGGCAAGAACCCAGGAAGTACTCAGCTGTGTCCTCTGCTTCAGTCATCTCCTGAAAGGCTGTAATCAGATGGTCAACCAGGGTGGAGGTCCATGACAGGCTTTAGGAGGGAAAATTGACTTTACAAGTGCTTGTGGTCTGGGTAGTCCCTTTCATCCTCACAAGTAGGCTTGCTTGCTTTCATCACACATAGTCTTTGCCTTTCTTCCTCCCTCTCTTTAAACCTTGCCCCTTCCATGGGCCCCTTTCTACTTCAATGTCACGTGTATATACAGAAAGAGAATTAATGTACCATGTACATACAAGAGAAAACAATATCATCTTTTGTCATTCTGAGTCTGGCTTATTTCATTTAACATAATGATTTCCATGACCAGCTTCATCCTGATATACATATTTGCCTGGAAATTTGGTCTCCCATTTTCCAGACATCACTCCTTCATCCTCCTAACATGTTCTTCTTTTAGTACCCCTGAATGAACACACTGCTCCTTCAGAACACTGAATTCGAATTGCTGATTCTCTTGCCAGTAACTACTTAAAAGAACATATTAGAATTTATAATTGGTATATACATGGCTTCTGCCATATCTGTATACTTGTGTGTTCTTGGACCTAGTACTTGGAATGCATCTTCTTGTACTAGTTTTCCAAGTGATCAGTCTCCTGTTGTATCAACACATTGCAGCCTCTGCCATTCTCCTGATAGTGGGGATCAACCTGGTTCCCCAACTGTATACTCTTTTCATTTGGATTGTCCTGGCAACATCTAAGCCTGGGTTGTGAAGCAGGTCTAATTTCCAACAATGACAGAAAACTTTATGCCTCATAAATCCCTACCTAGTTGAACTTCTCTGTATAATTGTAGTAATCACAAAGATCTAAGAAAATTCAAAGACCTGCTTGTTGAAACACAAACTCATAATGAAGGGAAAAAACAGGTTTTTAAATTGAAAGAAATCTTTTTTAAATTTGATATTAGAAGTTTTAATTTCTTATTCTGGAGGTGACAGTTTTCCATTAGATCAAGAGGAGAAACAGGAGTTGTATAGTGAGTTGAGCATTCTTTCCAAACACACAGCACAGGGGGCTGGAAAAGTAGCTTCGTAGCAGGGTGCTGCCTTGGGAGCTATGGACCCTGGTTTCAGTCTCCAGCACTGAATATATCAAAACCTCAATTTAAACAATGGTTTTGCTCTTTGTTTCTGCTTGAGAATCTCCTATCTCATCTGTGTCTTCTGTGTCAAAACCCCATGTAGATTTTTTTCCTTAAGGCGTGTTCACACACATCATTTATTATATGCTGTCTCCCTTTTCCTCCAAAATCTTATCAGTTTTTTCAGTATCTTTTTTTATTATTATTATTAAAAATTTTCAACCTCCTTCCCTCCTCCCATTTTCCTCCCCTTTCCTCCATCCCCCCTCCCCCTCCTTTTCCAGTCCAAAGAGCAGTCAGGGTTCCCTGCTCTGTGGGAAGTCCCTCCATCGAGGTTTAGGAAGGTGAGCATCCAAACACACTAGGCACCCACACAGTCAGTACATGCAGTAGAATCAAAACCCAGTTCCATTGTCCTTAGCTTCTCAGTCAGCTCTCCTTGTCAGCCACATTTATTAGATTTAAGACCTATTTCAATTGACACTTCCTTCTTGGAACTCTTCCTAATTGTCCTAATCCAAATCACAGTATTTTCTCTCAAAACCACAAAGACATTGCAAATTGCTCTGGGGGTATCCTGGCCATTATATTTTAAGTATTCTTTTATGATGCTAATGACCTGTAAATGTCCTGCCACCAAACAGTGTGATTTGTACTTTTTATGTAACAAGTCATGTTCAGTGTGATATATTTTATTATGTCTATGTGAGATATATATTAATGTTGAAAGTTCTTTGGTGAGTAGATGGCATCTGTTTTAATGAAGCAGAGTTGGTATCATTGACCTGAGTATGATGTAATAAAAGATTTAAGTTTGGATATGGAGATGTTAGAATTTATTAGTCATTTAATAAATAAACTGAAATGCTGATATTATAAGTATCTGCAACAGATTATTATATCATAGATAACAGTTGTCTTAGTTGGAGTTTCTATAGACCAAAAGTAACCTAAGAAGGGAAGGTTTATTTCCAGTTAAAATTCCAAGACTGAAGGGTTGCTATTTGAGGCAGGAACTGAACAGAGGCCATGAAGGAATACTACTTACTGACTTGTTCCTTATGGCTTACTCAGACTTCTTTATTATAGCACTATGGACCACTAAACCAGATGTCACCACTCCCTGTGAGTTAGGTCCTCCCACAATCAATCATCAATAATAATAATAGAAAAGCACCCCACAGCCAATCTGTTGGAAGCATTTCCTTAGCTGAGAATTCCCTCTTCCAAAATGATTCTTGCTTGTGTCAAGTTGATAAAAAAAAAAAAAAACTAGTGGCACAATAATGTAGCTTTGTCTTTTATTTTCCTAGTCTGTTTTGAATGGTTAGTTTAATTGTAATATATCTATACCCTTTTTCAAAGTATTTTATTTTTATGTGAATTCATTAACTAAAAGTAAAATGGTCCATCATGATGGCACATGCTTACAAACAGTCCCAGAATTTGGGAGGCTGAAACGAGAGAATAATCATGAATTCTAAATGCTGTCTCAAAACATTTTTTTAAGAAAAAGACACAAAGGTAAAATGCATTTGAAATTTTGAAATACTTGACTATATTTAGTACTATAAATCTGAACCTTGGAATCAGTTTCATGGCTATTCAACAGGGGCTGAACTCTCCTTAGCAGGATAGACTCAGACTTGCCTATGCTGGTCTCTAGAAATTCTCTGCAGCACAGCAATTTGGCAAGGGTTTCCTATCTGAGGAAGGAACTGTTCCTTCAGCTGCTCTGAGTGTCACCGGAGAATGATGCTGAGATGTCAGCCCCCTCCCTGGGGCTTATGTTCGCTGGAGAATACTTCCTTCTCCAAGTCACGCTTCCATCCTGGGTAGGTCACCTCCAATGACCCAATGACCAATGTGGGGATAAAGCACAGATGTTCTCATTGATGGGCAAAACTGAGAATTCATCGCATTACAGAGTTTGGTTGGACTTTCAGTGGAATTTTGTTACCACTGAATTTATACCCAATCTTATTTCTTTTACTTTCCTAAAATTGCCCCCCTAATAAATACCCTGCTTGTCAATCCCACTGCAGAGTCAGATACTCAAGGAAAGCTACTTGGAACAAGTGCTAAAATGCTCCCCTTAGGACACAGACTTTGTACAAAGAGATAAGAATGTGGTACTTTGATGTTTCACTACAGAAGAGGAATTTTTTTGGTCATTTGGGGTATTATGAACATTATAAGATGGATAATTTTTTGCTGTTTGGAGTTGTCCTGTACATTGAAGGATGTTGAGCTGTAAGCTTGACCTCAACTGCTAGATGGCTAGCGTGCACACACACATGCACGTCATGGAACAATCATGCTTCCATGTGACCACCATGTTGGTGAAGGCAAAATCTACCCATCCAAATTGCCATCTAGACAACTATGTTTATTCCCATATCATACTGCTGTCAACTTTGATCAGAGAAGTTTCTTTTTGCAGTGCTAAGAGGTGATTGCAGAGATGTGTAACTGGTCAAAGCAAAGATAATAAATGACTGTTGGATGCTCAGCCATATGTGAGCTGTCTATACTCCTCTCCAACTGAGAAAACATCACAGAAGAAGGGAAAGCAAGAAGTTAAAAGCTGGAGAACAGTGGTAGTGGTCATGTGGAACACTGAATTCTGGGCCTGGCATGGCTGATGCCATGTCATTTTTTTCTTTATCAGTTCAGGAATCCATGGGCAGTGAAGTAGTTTACTATTTTACCTAATGCTTCAATGTTAACATAGAATCAATGGATGGTTTTCTTAAAGTGTGTTATAATATCGCGACTATAAGTTTCATTATTTATAGACTTTTCTTAAAGGTGTCAAATGCACTATAGTCATCAATAAATAACAAACAGGATTCTCAAATTCCAAAAGAAACCATGAGATAATGACACTGGATTTTGATTCTACTGCATGCACTGGCTTTATGGGAGCCTAGTCTGTTTTAATGCACACCTTCCTAGACCTGGATGGAGGGGGGGCCTTGGACTTCCCACAGGGCAGGGCACCCTGACTTCTCTTAGGACTGNAAGAAAGAAAGAAAGAAAGAAAGAAAGAAAGAAAGAAAGAAAGAAAGAAAGAAAGAAAAGAAACCATGAGTTTAGATGCTGCAGCTCCTGCAGCAGCAGCTGTTGCTGCCATTCTTGTGGTCATTGGCATTGTTGTACTTTGTTGTTTTGTTCAAGTGCATAATGCACAAGTAGTTTTGTTATTGTTGTTGTTGTTTTAAGACAATCCTGAAACTTGATTTGTAGACCAGGCTGGCCTCGAACTCACAGATCTGCCTGACTTTCCTTCCAGAATACTGGGCTTAAAGGCATGCTCCACCACCACCCAGCCCAGAAGTATTCTTTTTTTACCAATTCATATTTTATTGTGTTTATTGTACTATACATCTTCTTCACTCTCCTCCCTTCACCCTCTTCCTTTCTATCCTCTCTCATGAACCCCATGATCCCAATTTACTTAGACCTTGTCTTTTTCTCTTTCCTATTTAGATCTCTGTATGTCTCCTTTTGTTGTCTAGGTTTTCAGAGGTTCTCACAAGTATTCTTTTCTATTTATTTTTATTGACTTTTTTGAGCTTTGCATTTTTCTCTGCTCCCCTCCCTGCATCTCCCCTCCCCCTCAACACTCCCCCAAGGTCCCCATGCTCCCTCCCAATTTACTCAGGAGATCTTGTCTTTTTCTACTTCCCATGTAGATTAGATCTATGTATGTCTCTCTTGGGGTCCTTTTTGTTATCTAGGTTCTTTGAGGATGTGAGCTGTAGGCTGGTTTTTCTTTGCTTTATGTCTAAAACTTATAAATGAGTACATAATATATTTGTCTTTCTGGATATGAGTTACATCACTCAATATGTTTTTCTAGATCCATCCATTTGCCTGCAAATTTCAAAATGTTAATTTTAATCACTGTGTAGTAGTCCATTATGTAAATGTATCACATTTTCTTTATCCATTCTTTTGTTATGTTGTTTTCAGGTTCTGGTTATGACAAACAATGCTCTATGAACTAGTTGAATATGAGTCTTTGTGGTATGATTGAGCATCTTTTGTGTATATAACCAACCGTGGCATTGCTGGGTATTGAGATAGATTGTTTCCTAGTTTCCTGAAAAATCACCATACTGATTTCCAAAGGGGCTGTACCAGCTTGCACTCCCACCATCAATGCAGGAGTGTTCCTGTTACTGCACAGCCTCTCCAGCGTAAGCTGTCATCATTATTTTTGATCTTGGCCATTCTGACAGGTGTAAGATGGAATCTCAGAGTTGTTTTGATTTGTTTTCCTTTGATGGTTAAGGGTGCTGAGCACATTATAAAGTCTCTTTCAGCCCTTTGAGATTTGGCTGTTGAGAGTTTCCTATTTAGGTCTGTACCCCTTTTTTATTGGATTATTTGTCCTTTTGATGTCAAGTTTCTTGGCTTCTTTGTATATTTTGAAGATCAGTCCACTGACAAATGTGGGGTTAGTGAAGATGTTTTCCCATTCTGTAGGCCATCGTTTTGTCCTGTTGACTGTGTCCTTTACTTTACAGAAGGTTCTCAGTTTCAGGAGGTCCCATTATTAATTTTTGCTGTTAGTGTCTGGGCTACTGGGATTATATTTAGGAAGTGGTCTCCTCTGCTAATGTGCTAAAGTGTACTTCCCTCTTTCACTTCTATGAGGTTCAATATGGTTGGTTTTATGGTTTCAGCGTAATATAATATTCTTCTTTTTTGTTTTGTTTTTGTTTTTTGTTTTTCAGATAGGGTTTTTCTGTAGCCCTGACTGTCTGGGAACTCAGTCTGTAGAGCAAGCCAACTTTGAACTGAAAGTTTCGCCTGCCTCTGCCTCCTGAGTACTGGGATGAAAGGTATGCCCGGCCCTGCAATCTAATATTCTTAATCTAATACATTTTGAATACATTTTCTGTTAACCAATTTAATTTTCTATGCCTGATAATATACCTCTGTAACACACAGTTTAGTTTCAGGAACATTGTGGGATAAGAAGCAGAAAGAATATCCATAAAACACAGGTAATTTTTAATCTTATCAGACAATTTTTTCCCATAAAGAATTTATAACATTCTCATCTCTAATCAAATTCCTTACAACGGGAGCACGTGCTAATTAGAGCAGTCTGCTCCTGGCAGGTTTTTTTTTTTTAATCCCAGACCAATGTGTGGTGAAACATTCTAATCCATTTTAAGTGTGCGATTTTTTTTCTGCACTTCAACTGTAGGCAATGAGAAGCTGAGTGTCACTGAAGATTTTTTTCTTCTACAATGAGGATGAGGAAAGGTAAAATAAGAAGTGATTGAGTGGAAATGGAAGATCTCTAATTAGAAAATATTAACCTAGGACACGCGGTTAACAGAATGAATGAGCACCTCGTCATAGCCTACTTACTGAAACAGTCAGCCACAGAGCGTCTCTTTGCGTCCTCTTTATCCAGAGGCATTCCATCTCTGGGGAGCATAGAAAGTCATGTTGTCATGTCTCCGTGCCTGCAACTGTCTATCCAATTATTCCAAACAATACTTGTTTTTAGAAAGGTTTGATGGGCTATGCGAAGCAGAACACCAATAGCTAGAAGCCTCTGATCTTAGTTTCAAAAGGTAGGAAGCATGGTAAAATAATCTCTAGAGATTTTCTTAAGCTATTTTTTTTGTTTCTAGTGTTTATGAGTGTTTTTTTCTGTATGTTTGTCTTTGTGCTTTGTGTGCAATGATTGAAGAGGACATAAAATGGTGTTGAGTCCACTGGGCTTGGAGTTAGAGATGCCTTGTGCGTACTGAGACTCTTCCTCTGGAAGAACAGCCAGTGCTTCTAACTACTGAGCCATTTCTCCAGTACCTGATAAAGATTTTAAGGCTTTTTTTCTGTGTATTCTAATAAAAATAATTTATAGAACACTCTACCTTTGTTTCTACTAAAATATTGAGATTAAATAGATAGCATACTAGTTCTGTCTTCCCATGCACATCATTATATAAATTATAAGAACTAAACAATTCATGACACTTTGCTCATAAACAGTCACATTGACAGACAGGCCCCAGAGCCACAAGACAATCTTCAACACTTTGTGAGGATGGTAGATATATGAATGTTTTCTGTATTCACAAGCAGCATGGAAAAGCTTTGAGTAGACTATGGTGCTATAAAAGAAAAAGTGGGGCACTATTCAAATTTTCATAATTAGAAATTACTGCAAGGTAAAACATAAAATGATCATTTAAATGTCAATGAATGGCCCCTAGGAAACAAGGGCACTGCCATGCAGGCAGTTGGCCACCTGCTGTCGAGGGTCTGTGTTTGCAGTGCATCTAAAACCATCCTCTGTGTTTGCAGTGCATCTAAAACTGTCCTCGTGACGCCACAATTATGCAGAGCCCTCTGATGACCTCCTCCTGAGCTTCCAACAGCTAGTCGCCCCTCTGATGTCACCCTTGTCTTTCCTCTACCTTGTCGCTGCTGCACCTCTACTTCGGCTCCACTTTTTCTGCTTTCCATGATGGAACGAATGGACAGACTGACACAGAGGAGCATCGTGTGAACGAAGGACAAAGACATGCGTCCAATGGCTGGAAAGGAAGTTATTTCTAAAATAAGTAATACTATTCACATGCGTGCATGCATACACACATGCACCCACATGCATGCATGCATACAATCACATAATCCTCAGTAAGATGAGCATGGGCAGTTTCTGATTGCAAAATGAAAAATTATGTACACTCAGTGACACCTCTTTATGCACAAACACATGTGACAGAACTTATTTTAGGAAAGCAACCAAACGCAATGCCACCCCCAGGATTTCAGGTCTTGTACATTTTCTCCGTGTTAAATGTAGACCTGAACCTCAGTGGTGCCATAAACACTGCCTATAAGGAATGTGGATACCCAGCATGTAAGTAAAGGTGCCCACACCAGCCATCACAGATACTGATAGGTGATTATTGCTAAGGAATAGCTTCCAGCCTTATTTCATCCTCTCTATTACCAAAAGCACACAAAGAAGAGATTTCACCTGTGAACAGTCAGCTCTGAGCGCATTTCAGATGAGCGCGGCACACAGGGGTGGGCATAAATAATGCATGCAATGATGCTACCAAATAAATGGTCACATTACACATAGTTTACCAAAGGCTCGCTTATGTTTACTCACAACTGGGTGCCTGTTACACATAGACATCTGTGTAAATATCCACCAAGACTGGGCTTTCCACAGCTCCTACTAATTATGATGCTGTACAATCATTGAAAGTCAGAAGACTGTTGTATGGTTTACACAAGGGGCACAGGTAGTCGACTGTGAAGATAATCCATTTAGCACAGATTTCATGTATTTAGAACTAATGCAGATTCTGCCCAATGTCTTTCTGATGCTGCTTAAATGGTTCAATTGCTTTGATGGGACAACATGGCTTATAAATCCACACTAGTGTTTGGGCCTCACAAAAGCTTGATAACCCCATGACAGACGCATGCCAATATTAAGTAGCTACTTCATGGAGATCTAGAAAAGCTTTGGGATAGTCTCACAAAAGCCAGATCGTCAACGAGGATTAAAGGTGGCAGAAGGCCACAATTCCTAAATCAAATTTAAGAGACTCCACCTTTGTTAGACTCAGCAAATTAAAACAAGATGTTTTCACCTCATTTCACAGGCACTCTTGGTTATCCCAGTATCAGGAAAATGGTCGTCTTAATCTTGCTCTGGGAAGATTATTGACCTGATTACATCCCATTGTAGTCTCTACCTATCACTCACTTTGTTTTCCTTTTTTAGTTTCCGGATACACTATACTTCCGAAAGTATAATCATATGGCAAGTGCTACAACTAGAACAGTCATTTGTGTATGTTCCACAATGGTCCGTGCATTCCACGACTGTTTCCCAGTGTTATAAGGCAAGGAGTGGTGTGTCCTCTAACAGGCAGGACCAGGTCGGGTCTTTAGCCGTCAGGGGGCACTGTCACTTGAAAGAACTACGGTGGTCCCAGTTAGCTGTCACGACAACGTTGTTGTGTCTCTGCCCCGTCTATGACTTCCTCCCGTTCCATGTCTGCTTTCTTTCCATCATGTGCCTCTCACCGTGATTTGGCAATGGTGACCCTCACCAGAACTGGAACTTTTTTAATTTTTTTTATTATTATTAAAAATTTCCACCTCCTGCCCCCCNCAGACTAGGCTCCCACACAGCCAGTACATGAAGTAGAATCAAAACTCAGATCCAGAAATCTATAGAGACAGCTGAACCAAGCTCATGGAAACTCATGAACTCTGAACTGACAGCTGCGGAGCCTCTATGGGACCCAACTAGGCCCTCCGTATGTGGGAGACGGTGATGAAGCTTGGGCTATCTGGGAGGGCCCTAGCAGTAGGACCAGGATCTATTCCTGGTTCATGAGCTAGCTTGTTAGAGCCCATTTCCTATTGTGGGGTGCTATGCTCAACCTTAATGCAGGGGGAGGGGGGCTTAATGTGCCAGACTTTGTTGAACTGGAAATTTTTAAAAAGTGAAGCTTATTTATGGCCCCCTTTCTTTATATTATTCAGCTTTGAGGCACTTTGCTGTATCAGTAGAAAAATAGTCAAGGCATCTAATTGTATTAAACAAGCTACATCCTTTTGGCCTTATATAAATTACCAGTTGTGAACACACACACACACACACACACACACACACATATATATATATATAATTATTTAATATAATATATATTAGCTTTGTACAATATACAAATATACTGTTTACAATGGAAGTGGAATTTTTTTTTACAACCTTGGTAGGGTAGGATCTTGTCTAACAAAAATTCTAAGATTTGGTTGGGTTAAAAATCCATACTCATGGAACAATTAATGAATAAAATATGCATAGAAATGGGATTATTGCAAAGAGGTTTAAGCTGGAAGCATCTGCCTGGGTGTATGGAAAGATAGGTGCTTGAAGGGTGCCAGAGAGATTTCATAAAAGATGGAGAGTTTGAGGAGGGAATAAATGATCTACAGCCAAAAATATGGGAAGAAAAATTATTGTTTTCAATATTAAAACATTTAATCTATTTATAATAAATTTATATATAAATATTAAATCATCTCATTCAGTATGAGAAAAGGTTTTTCACAAAGCAGAATGCAAAATATGTGTACTTTGATCTTAATGTCCTTCAAGTATCAAGTATCTCAATTTTTTTACATAATGCCAGAGAGTTAGAGGAAAGGAGGAATAGGACATGGTGGCTCATGCCATAATATCAGGACTCAGAAAGCCAAAGCAAGGGAGTCAATGTGAGTTCAAGACCAGCCTGTGTTTCCAAATGAGTTTGAAACAAGCCTGGATTACAGAATAAGACCCTATTTCTAAAACAAATCAAAAAAATATAGGGATGGGCCCGCTAACATGATAACAGCACACATTGATTCCTACGGAAAGCCACCCTTCAAAAGGGTTTTAATGTTTCTATTATTAGTGTGTGTGTGTATGTGTATGTGTGCGTGTGTGTGTGTGTGTGTGTGTGGTGTATAGGCTGATATATGTGGGTATGGGTAGAACTCAGTGGGCAGCTCTGTGGAGTCGGCTCACTTGTCGGTTCCACCTTCAATATTGGTCCTAGCTATGGAGCTTAGGTGTCAAGCTTGCGTCATCAGGTGGCAAGCACCTTGACCTGCTAAGTCAGCTCTCTAATCTATTGGAAACAGTCTTTACCGTTTATGTTATTTTGTTCTTTAAGAATGACTATTTTGGGACAGGAGAGATGGCTCAGTGGTGATGAGCACTAACTGTTCTCCCAGAGGACCCAGGTTCAATTCCCAGTATCCACATGGCAACTCACAGCTGCCTGTATCTCCAGTTCCAGGGAATCTGACACCTTTCATATCAAATTTACATAGAAGAAAGTTAAACAATTATTTTTTTAACAAGGAAAGAAAAATGACTATCTTACAAACCACAATTATATTCTGGTATACTTTATAAAAGACTTAAGAACAGTATTAAATGCAAATGGAAGTAGATTTTATATTTAAATTATAAGCCAGGACAGACAGTGGTGGCACACAACTTTAATCCCAGCACTCGGGAGGCAGAGGTAGGCAGATCTCTGTAAGACTAAGGCCAGCCTGGTCTAGAGTGAGTTCCAGGACAGGCTCCAGGACAGAGAATCCCTGTCTCAAAAAGCGTACAACAACAACAAAATATATATTTATAAATTAGATGTCATGTAAGCAGCTACTTATTTGATGAGCCATCACTCACGGTTATTTGCTGTTTCATTGACGGGAATCATGTAGGTGTTGCTTTCCCTCCTGTATCTCTCTCCTCTTATAAGAGGTTCTGTACCAGGTATTCTGATGTGGGATTGCCCTCTGTACGCACATCAGTATTCCATCAACACTGGCTGAGTAGACAGATAAGTGATATAGCTTCCCACGAGAAGGAACACTAAACTATGACTAGCACATTACCCAAAATGAGTATGTGGAAAGAAAATATATAGTGCTTTCATTACAGTGTTTCCATACCGGGAAGTCACGTGAAAAGGTTATCGAGTACCACAAGTTATAGTAACAAAAGGGATATTTTGTGCTGTAAATGTCTAAGGCTTAAACACCTCACTCCAGTTCCCAGCTAAATAAGTTTGTACTATAAAACAGACAATGAGACAGTCGATGTGTGGGGTAGATTCAGTTTTCGAGGTTTGAATTTACATGAAACTTGATGTCACGATTTAGGAAGTACTTTTGCTGGCTCATGTATTAGCAGAAAAAATTCTCCAAATTCAGTCCTGCCTTAGGAGCTCTAATCTCATCTTCCATTTGATTCGTTTAGGATTTACTACATTCAGGCTTCAGTTAGAAACTTTGTAATATTCAAATAAAAGCCATTAGCATTCATTACTGTTCTATGAGAAAATAATAGGCAGCATAGACAAATATTAAAGTTCATAGCAGGACACTATGTTGTGTATAAATGTGGATGAGTCAATAAAATGTTGTGGAATTCTACAGCTACAAGAATCACTTCAATTGTTATATTCTTTCTTTAGTTCACAATGGGGAGGAAATGCAGCTTCAAAGAAAGATTGGATTAACCTGACAAAGAAGAGATGATAATTATAATAGTAGGGGGGATACATTTGAACATGGGGAGAATCACTGAGTCAGGAATGGCCAGGACATGCCTAATGAACAGCATAGATGAGCCTTGCTGAGGGAGACTGTTCCCATGGCATGAGAAAGGTGAGAGAGAGATTACAGTCAGAGTCAGCAGGTGGATAGCCATAAGTGACAGTTCAGGCTGTTAAGACAGTTCTGAGAGTGGTGGTTGACAATGCCATGATGAGTTGTTTTAGGACCATTTATCTGATGTGTTCTAGAATGCCAGATACACTTAAGGTGACGTATATGAGAGTTGGAAAGCCCATAAAGGAGTTCTTAGCATAAACCAAGCATGTGACGCTGAGAGGCATCGCTACAGAGGCACACCCAGGACTAGAAGAGACAGGATGGGCAAGAATATTAATCACTTATTTTACCTGGCAGGGCTTAGGGGAATGCTCTTAAGGTCATTTCAGAGGTAGTCACAAGGAAGGGAACGAAGGAATGTTTATATTGGAGCAAGCAATTTCTAAAATGCACCAACACAAAGTCTACTCCTGTGCTTAAATCAAATGTGATGTAGGGTTCTCCTCTGTATGCTGTGAATAGCATTAGATAACATGTCTTGGCCTGTAATAGGGCAAAAGAGTAGAGCTGGATGGAGGAGGGAGGAACCAAACTGAATGCTATGAGAAAGGCAGAGTCAAGAGAAGCCATGTAGCCCCACCAGAGACAGATGCTAGCACTTTATAGTAAGCCACAGCCTCGTGGCAGTACACAGATGAATGGAAATAGGTTAATTTAGAATATGAGTTAGCCAAAAATACACTTAAGCTATTGGTCAAACAATATTGCAAATAATATGGTTTCTGTGTGATTATTTTGGGGCTGAGCTGCCAGGAACAAACAAGAGGCCTCCTACAACACAAATGCATTCCCTTCTCTCCTCTGCCTAGTTGCTTACATACTCTAGTTTAAATTTTGCAATGTCTAGGAAAACTGGATGGCCGTTCCATGCCATCCGTTGTCATTGGGTTCCTGGGATGTTGTATAGTGACTTCCATATAACTCAAGGGTTGGAGCACATCATCTCTGATTTTATGCTAATTCTTTCTTTATAAAAATCTTTCTTAATTAAATTTAATTAAATATTAACTGGCATAAAATATACACATATAACTAAAGTTTAGAAATATAAATAAGTCTTTGTTTTCCCAAGGCCCCTGAAATTTATTTTTTGACCCCTGAAATTTTTAATACTCAAAAGATCCATGGGAGTCTGTTAGTACTCTAGCGTCAAAAGTTTTGATCCTCTGTTAAGGAATTGGAAGCTGGGTGCACTGAGAGTGAATTCTCATGTCAAAAACAAAGCAAGGCGCTCTGGGAACCCTGGCAAATGTGCACCACCGCTAAATGCAGAATTACAATCTCTATGCTAAAAGCCACAATGCAGCTAAACATTTGCACCACACTGTGCAGAGGAACAATTCAATGGCATCTTTGTGCTGCCTGTGAATGCCAGACAGTCATTTTCTGCTTTCTGCTCCACTCTCTGGACCTACGTAGAAACTCACCACAGAAATTGTGCTCAGCAAAAATCCAAACCTATTCGTTGCAGTGACTGGAAACACTAGGGGTCAGAGGGAAAAAAAGCACCTGCTATGTCACATTTTCGCAGATCAGAAATTTCTTCTGGGATCAGCATTTATGTATTAGCTTTCTCTTTCTGGAGCTGTATTTAATTTTCCAGCAGCCTACTCTTGATTATTTTGAACATGCTAAACAATCACTTGTGGAGAGTCACTTGGGTTCAGAATATAGCGGTAAGGGATTTTTAAGAGAGATGATTTTTAAAAAAATAACCATTTCGTGCAGAGAAATCAACTCAAAATCCTGAACTAGCCACCAATACACTAACTTTGACACTGCCTTTCGTACAGATACACACAAACCCTCCTAGGTCTCAAGAAGAAACAGAAATGATCTATGAATCATGCAACTCAGCAAACCAAAGCATTACAGAAATGCCATGGCCCGGACTTCAGCATAAAAACAGGAATACATCAACAATGAGAAAAGGCCGAAGAAAAACAGACAAGAGTCTAAAGAGTCAGGACACATTCTGAAGCACGGGGATAAAATCATGTTGAAAATGTCCTCTCTAACTATGAAACTACAAATTCTGAAATTCAGATAATAAGGATGGATGATCCTATGGTAATCTTTTAGAACTATTGTTAAGAAACATAATGACTGAAGGAAGGAGATCATGAGTAAGGAAGTCAGGACCATGAGAGGTGCGCCCATCCACTGAGAAGATGGCGCTGATTAATGGGAACTCAACAAGGCCAGCTGGACTGGGACTGATGAAGCATGTGATCAATCCAGACTCTCTGA
>LOEQ01003948.1:225640-235660 GCA_001685075.1 Bramus lutescens
TTGGGAGGGGGGCAGGAGGTGGAAATTTTTAATAATAATAATAAAAATAATTAAAAAGAAACATAATGACTAATATACATTTTCTTAAACACACAATAAATTAGTGGCTGAGACATTTGCTATTTTCCCTGTGTTGACAGGCCCCACGTTGCTCAGCTTTTTCTGTCCCTCTGTAGCCTGCTCTTCATTCATAGTTCTCAATGACCTCCTGAAAACCAGAGTGCAAGAGAAATTTGTGTTAAGTCAATTAAGTGAACTTTTAAGGAACAGTAAGTCAATAGGCTCTTTTATGAGAATCTGCAGGAGCCGCTATGAGTTTTCTATTAGTTTATGTTAATTTCATTACATTGTGTTCAACATCTGCTACTCCACTGATACTGTAATTGATAATAAATTGACAATTAGAGCATGTTTTTATATATGTTCCCACATTCTTTGAAATCTTCTGTTCACTTCCAGGCTTATATAATCTCTGTTGAGCGGTTGAACATCAAGTAGTTAGTGTACTACCACGGGCACTTCTAATAGTCCACACAAAACTTTAAAATATTTTATTTTTCATATTTGAAGCATTTTAATTTAAGAAGAAACAATGGGATATCAGAGAATTGTGTTTCAATATCAAACTCTCCTTTGTCTTTATTTGAATTCAAGATCTATACAACAAATTAAACTTTGAATTGAAAACTTATGTTCTTTTCTCCTTGGTACACTGAAATATCAGATATTCACTACAATAATTAATACTTTAAATAATCACAATTAATTAGTGAGGAATCATGGTTGGTTCCATCTGTGTCTGAGACAACACTGTTCTCTGGAAGGCTGGTTGGTCAGAAGTTACAGGTTAACAAGAAAAGCAAGAAGGCGGCATAATTTCTCTACACTGTAATGTCCCATGGTTCACAAAACATAAACAGCCAACATTTTAAAGAAAATATTGTTCCCATCCTTCCTTTGAATTGTCCTACATATATATTGGGCAGTGAAACAAGCTGTTGAGTTCCAGGGCAAATGTCCCTGATTAGAGTAGAGATCTCCAGAGTCAGGTGCTTCATTATAGACATGCACAGTAAAAATGCTTTTAATGTATCCGTCTTGTGGGGAGCGTGGAATATAACACTTTAAATGTCCTTGAGAAGTTGAATATAAACCTATAATAAGATATGGCATAAAGCAAATTCCTCCCCTAATAAATTCCTTGATAAACTGTAGTTTTCATGTAAAGCAATGTCTCATGGGCGGCCCTGGAAAGAGAAATAAATTTTATAGAAGCAGCTCTTTAGAAAAAAAAAAGCATATCCTCACCATTCAAAACACTTCTGGTGATAATTCTTCAAAATGACTATGTATGGCAGTTTGTAACATCCCCAGAGGTTAGGCTATTAAATTTACTGAAGAATGGTTACTGCAGTGATCTAAAAGAAAATGTCCCCTGGAGAGACTGGTACTATTAGGAGGTGTGGCCTTGTTGGAGTAAGTATAGTCTTGTTAGAAGGACTGTGGCATTGTGGCAGCAGGCTTTGAGATCTCTTATATGCTCAAGATACAGTACAGTGTCTCAGATCACTTCCTGTTGCCTAGGCAAAATATAGAATTCTCAGCTCCCTCTCTAGTGTCTGCCTGAAGACTGCTATGTTCCACTATAATGATAATGGACTAAACCTCTGAAACTGTAAGCCACTCCATTAAACATTTTCCTTTATAAGAGTTGTATGCTCCTGGTGTCTCTACACAGCAATAGAAACCCTAAGACAGTTACATTTTCTATTTAACCCAGGATATAAGTAGCTCACAATTCCAGATAATTTTATGTGTGCTTTATTAACAAACCACACTTCTATTTCTTCCAGGACTTATCATCTTGATAAGTGAAGAAAGCGTATGCCTCTGCTCTGGGGGCAACTATCTCAGTAAACACATAAGCGAGTACTCCCTTACACAACTGTGACACCAACTCAAAGGCTGTGCACACACATGGATGTCTCTAGAGAAAGCTGCTCTAATTCTGATTAGAATTAGATTGGAGGTCTACATGGTAAGTGCCCAGTGTACTTAAGAATTCTAAATATGTCTACAAAGAATGGCTTTGGAACTTTTAATAGGTTCTGTTTAATCTATAGGTTGCTCTTGGTAGGACAGCAGTTTTCACAAAATTAACTCTTCCACCTGTAAGCGCAGGAAGTGTTTTCATAATCTAGCATCTCCTCATCTCTCTTTGGTGTCTTAGAGTTTTCATTGTAGTGTTCTTTCACCATTTATTTGATTAGCTTTATTCTCAGGGCATGTGTGTGCATGTGCATGTGTGTGTGCATGTGTGTATGTGGGGGATCTGTGTGCCTATCTGTGTCTGTGTATGACTGTGTGTCTCTGTGCGTCTGTTGTGAACCAGGCCATTTCCCTGATTTTTTTTTAATCTCATGGAAAGATCCTTTTGCCAAAGACACCATGCACTTTGGCTTTCGGGCAAAGAAATGAATCTCAAAGCAAGCAGGAACGCTCCCTGGAGCTGGCTAGATTTCACAGTGTCTGAAGGGGCCATGCAGGCTGCTAGGTGGGGAGAACAGGAGAGGACTTCAATGATCTTACTGAGTATTTGACCCGAAATGCTGTAAGACCAAACTGCTAGGCATGATATGCGTGTTGGTTCAATAGTAGTACTAATACCTGTGTTCTGATTAGAATTACAGTCTGTTCCACAAAAAGGAATCTCAGGACTAATCATTGTAATTCTGCTCAAAAGCCCATAGATGAGGAGGACATGGTACTTGAATATAGTCTGTTATTAGTATGTTGTTCATTAGTCCTGCTGTCAAATTACCTTCTAATATATCTGGGTTTACACCCATATACCTGGGTTGCTCTCAACCATGGTCACAGAGTGTTTCATTTGATTGTTTTGGCTTTCTTTGTTTTGTTTTGTTTAGGGGCTTTTTTGTTTTGGGGTTTTTGTTTGGTTGGTTGGTTTTTACCTTGGACAACCATTAAGAGAGAGATAACGTAATTGGTCAAAGTTATGAGTGTTTACTCCTAAATGGGCATCTTTATCAAGAGTTTACCTTCCCCCTCTGACCACTCCAAGGTTCAGGGAACACGAAGAAGAAGAAACAAAACAAATGCATAATCGGGGTGGAGGGGAGTACTGAAATGTTGTCTGTTGAACACTATATGACTATCAGAATCGTAATGTCACCTCAGGTGCTATTGCCAGCATGAGATCTTCACACAGACTCTGGAAAAGATGGGAGAGCACCTACTGAAGCCCTGCCCCACAAAGGAACATTGGCCGTGAATAGCCTCTGGAGGAGAAAGAATCATTCCTATTTGAGGGTGTGGCCACTGGTAGGTTGCTGTGCTACTGGATGGCCATATGGATAGCACTAGTTGAGCTTAGTTGATTATCAAAAAATAAAGAAAGAAGAATAATATATGAAGTTGGTAAGGAGAAAGCTTGGTAGCAATATGGAGGGACCATATTTCATTGTACACATGAATGAAATTCTCAAAGAATAACAATTAATTAACAAAAGAAACTCAATATAATTTTAAATTGTTCAAAGACCAAAATGGAATTTTTTAAATCAGTGTGTAATTCTTCTAACATAAAGGCCATTCTTTGAAAGTGTGTGATACTGTATCTTTTGGTATATGTGCAAGAGAGTTCTAACACTGCTGGTATTCAATTCCAAGCATTTCATCAACTCAAAAATACATGCATGACCCTTGGTAATCACCCTCTATATCCCTTCTGGCAAGCCACTGCTAATGACTATCCAGTGTTCTCTCTGTATTGATTTGCTTATTTTTTTATCTCAAAACCAATTTAGAAAGGTAATTTCTTTAGTAGTTAACTGAAATAGTCAATTCAATTTTATATCTTTATTTTAAAAAACAAACAAATAATAGAAAGAAATTGAAGGTTAAGAAAAACAAAACTGCATACTTGGGTCAAATAGTATTCACTAAAAAAGTGTTTGCTAAGGTAACCATAAATAAATTTTTGTTTCTTACCTTAATTTCCTGAAATTAATTTTTTCAAATATTTCATTCTTGCTACCAAAGAAATTTTCCTGAAATAAATACATTATTTTTTTCACAAGAAGCACATTAAGTTAATTATGTTTTATAACTAAAGCAAATAACACTAAACATAGCTAACCTATGAAACTAATCTAAATAGTTAAATAAATTTTTCTCTGGGAAACATTCAATTATTAGTTATTTTAGCATAATTGCTCAATGTGTGAAGGAGACTCAAACGCACTATTATTCTTACAAAGAAGAATAGAAATCCAAGGTTACTTAAACTATCTATTCTTAAATTAAAAGGGATAATTATGGATAAGATATTAATATAGTGTTAAAATAAAAGCATCTTCAGTAGTAAATGGCTTTGTTCATTATCTGTGCTGATATAACTGTGTCTTAGACATCTCTGGATCCATGAATAGAAGGCATAGATTTTTAGAAATAATCTTGAGTGTCAATGGGATGTCATTGTCTGAGCATAATAGTTGGGGCTGTTTAAAGTAGTGTGGTGTGCAGGAAAGGGGAAGGAAATGCAACATTTCAGTGAGGTAAATACAACCAAGTTTGATAATAAACTTCATGGGGGGGGACTTTGGAATGTTTCATAATTTCTTACTTGAGTGACTAGATGTGAAAATAAAATTTTCCAGTGTACAAGTTGGAGAATGAATTAGGTGCCTGTCTAGAAAAGATCATCAGTGTTAGGCATTTCCCCCAAGCAGTGTTTAGTTCTCAACTGAGAATTCAGTATCTGAGTTATTGTTCTGTAGAAAGAGAAAAAAATGGTAATGGTCAGCATGAATGTTTTCAATAGTTAAAATTCTGGTCAAGTATTTAAAGAAAACTGAAGGTAACCAACAAAAAACAAATAAGGCAGAACAGTGAGGTCAAAGAGTCTGCAAAGCTACTGGGCTTGTTTTAATTTTTCTATTTGTATTCATAGAGTATAGCATCTCTTTATAACCCCCAAAAATGCATACACCTATAATTTTCACCTTGCAATGAGAAATAGGAAAAAAAAACAGAAATAGGGACACCCTTCTCCACAAGTGACAGAGCATACAAAAAGAACTCAAGTTTAACAGTGCTAGTCAGTAGAAATCAGTGAAGCAAAAGGAGTCAAACTGGGGGCTGCAGAGAAAATGCTGGAATTGCGTACTGGTAACAAGACAAGGTGTTCTACATGTCTCAGCAGAAGAACGCCAACAATGATGCTATTGAATGCTGGAATTGCATACTGGTAACAAGACAAGATATCCTACACATCTTAGCAGAAGAACTCGAGCAATGATGGTATTGAGTTTCTAGCGACCTCTGGGAGTGGAAGTATGCATTTGGAAGTGATTATCACGCCGGGGCATTTAAAGTCATTAAGTCAGTGAGAGATTGCTAAAGAAGTGAGTGTTGGTAGAGAAGATATTCTAGAACTGATCCTTTGAGGCTGTCCACTATGAGAGGCCAGACAGCAGTGAAGGAACTAGCAAAGAAAACTCAGAAGGAGAAGAAAGGCAATGGAAGAAAGACCAGAAAGGGATGTCCTATAGAGTTATTTCAATAGAAGTGTAAGAACTTAATAGTAGTTTATTTTGTACTGATGTCATGACAAAGACACAAAGGAGACTAAGTAGGTCCAGATAAAAGACTTCTGAAAGCATATGATTGTCAAGCACAATGTGTGATGTTAGACTTCATTAACACAACTATCAATATCTAAATATAGACTGTCCATGGAGCAGTACAATAATACTGATTAATTTCATGACTTTGTCAATTTTGCTATGGCTATAAAGAATAACATACTTGTTCTTTTTAAATCCACACTACAGTGGTTAGAGATTAGAGACACCATGTATCCAACTCACTCTTAAGTCATTTGGGAAAATGATGTGTGTGTTTGTGTGTGTGTGTGTTTGTGTGTTGTGTGAGTGTGTGTATAGATGATGGGTGGATATATAGATAGAAAGACAGATATATAAATATAGATATAGATATAGATAGAGAGAGTCAGGCAATATCTGAAAGAATGAAAGAAGAGAAACTGCATGATTTAACTAACTGGAGCAAAACGCAAACACAGAGATGCTAGATATGTGGTCCATAGGAGTTTCTTGTTTAAGTCTTAACTCTTTTTCATGTTATGAGGTAGAGTCTAAACAAAATACTGAAAAAAGGGAACAAAAGGCAGAACAATTGAAAAAAACATAGCAACTGTAATAAAAACCCATTACAATAAAGGAGAGAAGGAAAGGGGCCATAGAAAAGGAAGTACTTGGGTAAAATCAGGGCTAGTTTGAAGAAAATAAAAAAGAATAAAAATGTGTTGATGCACTGATGAAATCTTCCAGAATAAAGAAAAAAATATTGAATAGAAGAAAGGGCAGTTCTGACATGATATCAGGTTAAGGAAACATAATCTGAATATAAAGGTTGGCTTTCCTATGGATAAGAGAAAATTAAAATTTTTAGAAGGTAATAAACAAAGATAAAGATTGCTTTTCTACAGCCCCATAGGACCTGTACCAATCCTTAAAAGCATTTCAGGGAAAGTTACATATCCAAGGATAATAGCCTGCAGTTGGAATTAGAAGGTGAATGGGGTGTCCACAGATTGTCTCTAAGAAATGTCAGAGCTTGTGTATGAGACTTGGAAATAAAATCCAAGCAGCCAATAGGAGCAGCCAATAGCTCAGGTTAAACGCCTGAGTGAGTGGATGACTTGACTAACGTGTTTCTGGGAAGATGAAGATACAAGGGTCATCAGTCACACAAAGTTCAAAGTTACCTACTTTCTGAAGAAAAGCTTGTGGCCAGTTCAAAATGGACAGCAAGGGTCCACTGATTGACTTTTTCTCTCTTTAGCTGCCAGTGTTACAACAACCAGGGAAAGCAAGGGTCTCTATAGAAACTGTTTTTCCTGAGACCTAAAGTACCAAATAGGATGAAAGCATTTTCTTCCTGAAGGCATAGCATTTAGCATTATGGTGGTATCAGAGCAGAAGGTTGGAAATAGCCTCATTGTGGGGAGGAAATTCAGAGCAACTAGTGAGGCCTCGGATTATGGGTAAATCAGAGGTTGCTGCTGCTCTTCAACGATGGCAAAAGAGGCTATGTGAGCATCCCTCAAAATAAGATACCTTTCCAGATGTAGCTACAGGTAGGTTTCTGTGTGTCTGATTTTATTATTCTCTAAAGAAGCAGAGAAAGGATTGGGAAGTAAACACATACACACATATACACGAGAGGAAGAGAGGGAGGGAGGAGGAGAGAGAGAGAGAGAGAGAGACTTTCGAAGTCTGAAGAGAGTCATGAGCATTTTGAATAAAGACACTGATCAGAACACAACAGACATGGGAGAATTCTAGAACAAGTTAAGGACCTACTAATGGTAGAGATTAGAAGTGTCTCACTTTGAATATGGACCCCGGTTTATTGAAAGAGTCTCTTCAAAACCCTGATAAAATTAATGCCATTTGAAAGCTGAAGAATTGGTCATTGTTGGCCACTTTGATGTTAGCTCGCACTGGAGGAATTCCTTCCATTTAGTATGAAGAGTAACCTACAGCCAGGAGCAAGACAGAGCATTTGAGAAAACAAAACCTGAGGCACAGACTAATCTTTGAAGGTGACAGTAGGCAGTTCACTGTCATCAGCTGAAGCATCAAAGAGTAGATTGTTTCACAAATGGATGGTCCTGCTTAAGATTCTTAACAATCACAATCTTAAACCTGTATTTTTAAAGTTACTTGGGAAAAAGTCAGACACAGCCTAGATGACCTGATCGTTGTGAAGCATCATTTTACGCTTTGCAGTGTGGAAGTGTATTTCAGGGTTCTTCCTCAGCAGAAGTCTGAACTAACAAATACTGCCGATTTGTCTTTCCATCGCCAAGCTTTGTTTCACTTTCTTCCAACATAACACATCATTTCTCAGCAAACATTTAGATAAAATATCACACACTTGGAGAAGGAAAGTCTAAATTACAGATCAAAATCAATGCCGTATTACATGAGCAGTGGTAGTGGGAATGCAATTTACAAAGTTTTGATTGAATACCACAAGAAGTGTCTGAAGAGAGAATGCAGATTGAAATTTGCAGGGACATTTTCTTCCATTTGCAGGGAAAGGTACAGCTTTTGCCTTGTGGGACTTAATCAAGCAGCTTGAGAGGAAGGAATAAGTGTGTAGCTGACTTGACTTTCTCCCAAATATACTGGATGTAAAATTACTTCAATTTTTTTTACCATTCTGCCTATTAAGGAAATCCTATTTCTTTTATGTTTAATACTGAGATAAAATGTGGTCTTTATAAAGTACTTGTAATAGAAATAATTCTTCAGACACAAAATGCATTTTCAGTGAACCTGGAAATGTGCTTCTTTGACTACCAGCTACATTTCATGATAAAAGTATTAATGACACAATTAAGGAATTCTAATATTTTTACTACAATAAATGATACTTTGTGTTTTTACTGACTGGTGTTGACAGAGGTTTCTGTCCCACCCAGTCCTGCAGCTGTTCAGTTCCAAAGAAACACACAGAGGGCTATATTAATTAAAAACTGGTTGGCCTATTAGCTCAGCCTTTTTATTAACTAGCTCTTACATTGTACATTAACCCATAATTCTTGCCTGTGTTAGCCATGTAGCTTGGTACCTTTTATCAGCAAGGCATTCTCATCTTGCTTCCTCTGTATCTGGGTGATGATTGCAGACTGAGCCTTTCCTCTTCCCAGAGGAAGAGGAGTTCTTGTTGCCCTGCCTATACTTTCTGCCTGTTTACAGGCAAACCAGCATTTTATCAGAGCAATACAAGTGGCAATTCTTTACAGGCTACAAGAACATTGTCTGACAGCAGACTGGCTTTATGTCAACTTGGCACAGGCTAGAGTCGTCAGAGAGGAAGGATCCTCAATTGAGAAGATCGATTTGTAGGGTATTTTCTTAATTAGTGAGAGAAGTGGGAGGGCCTAACCCATGCTGGGTGGTATCATCCCTGGACTGGTAGCCCTGGATTCTATAAGAAAGCAGACTGAGCAAGTCAGGGGAAACAAGTTAGCAAGCAACCCCCCTCCTTGGCCTCTGCATTAGCTCCTGCCTCCAGGTTCCTGCTCTACTTAAGTTCCTGCCCTGACTTCTTGGAAAGAGGGACTGTGATATGGAAGCATAAGGTAAATAAACCCTCCCCTCCCTAAATTGCTTTTGGGTCATGGCTTTTTGTTGAAGCAGTAGAAACCCTAACATAGTGCTGTACTGAAATCCTTTAATAGTTCAGAATTAAGTTCCAAGTTGACATGCCATAGAGTCTTTACCATGAAAACTATGCATATTTCCATGAATTTAATCCTGGACAGCATTTGCAACAAGAAGGCAGAACTGTTCTTAAATGTTTTTATATTTGCATTAAATTTATAATGGGAAACAAAGAAGTTGACAGAGTAAGAGTGCTAGCCAAGCAAACATGAGAATCTGAGTTCAGATACGTAGCACAGACATTAGAAAGGCAATATGCATGCGTGCTTACAAACCCACTTCCGCAGGGCTCAGAGACAAATTGATTGGGCTCACTGACCACCAGACAACCTCGCTCTAGATTTATGAGAAACCCTGTCTCTGTGAATAAGGCAAAGATTGACAGAGTAGGACACTTTACATTCTCTGCCATCCACATGTGTAGGAGTTTATGTGCATACATTCACACACACACACACACACACACATTTTCGTTTAAAAATTATGTAATGGTATAATGTGGTTTGAATATAGAAGTATTAAGTTAAAGATATATGTTTTAAATTCCACAAAATCACTTTGAAACTAAAATTACATAGCTAATAAGCAAAAAGAAGGAGGATACAGATCAGGACAGTATATGATAAATCAGGCGTAAAGAAGTGATTTAGTGGTTGCATATATACTGCTTAAAGAGGACGATTTCCTCAAAAACACCAATGATAGCCTTTGCTGGAGAGGATGTGGAGTAAGGGGAACA
>LOEQ01003949.1:15850-33625 GCA_001685075.1 Bramus lutescens
TTCTTCTTCTTCTTCTTCTTCTTCTTCTTCTTCTGTTGCAATATCCCGTTGTGCTGAACTTTTTATGGTCAAGAAAATATACTTAACTTGTGTATAGGGTAAGTAAGCTACGAAGCTCAGGGGGTAAGGGCACAGAACAGTCTTCAACAAATAGGAGCACTAATAGGTCAGAAGTTGTAGCTTTCTGATGTCCTTTGCTGAGTGATATGTTCAATCTACCTGATCTCATAGGTGTTTCCTCTGGAATTGGGCACCAGCTACCTACTGGGACAACTCATAAAATGCAACTGGGTACATTTTCTTCCATTTCCTTCCTCACCTCCCTATGCCCTTACCAGTAGCAACAAATTTGAGATTCCAGACAGTAAAGTTTGAGACTATTTATAATTTTAAACCTTTGCAACAATATATAAAAAGTTTTCTATTAATCCAGAAATGACTTTAATCTTCAGAAGTCTTTAAAGATATTTAAAAGGAAAATCAGAAAGTTACCTATGAATGTAACTCATTTAGTTTTAGAACAAAGGACAGAAAATCTTTCCCTTTTGCTTGCTTGCAGAGGATGGATTCTGATGCTCCCACCTTCAGAAACTCAAGATCTCTTTTACTGCTTCACTCTGCTCACTGTCCAGAAGAAACAGGTATAAAATCAAAAAGAGAATGGTGATAAAGTATATTTCCCTTAGTTCCCAGAGCTGTGCTTAAGCTATGTGTATAAACTTTGTCCTCTGAAGACTGAATGACATACCCTTTCCTCTGTTTCCCTCAGTGACTAATTTTCATCAATGGGCTTCTGGGGAGCAGCAGGCCCAAGTTCTTTGGAGAATATTCCTAGGCTTAACCATCAACATTAGTGTATACAACCAAGTGAATCTAATCATGTTGAAAGGCCTTCAGGAATGCAGGTACCTGCTCCAAGTAGATTACTTTGTAATTGATGAAGACAGTGGAAAGTAGAAGGATCTCATAATGCAGCACAGGTCAAAATGTATGTGTTCCCTGAGCCTTGGTGATCTTGGTTGTGTGGTGGAATAGTTGTCTCATTGAGGGATGAGAATTCAGCCTCTTAATCTAGGATTCTGACCAGCTCTAACTCTTACTATTGACTGTCACTCACTTCAAAGAGAAGCTTCTCTCACAAAAGTTGAGAACAGCCTATGTATATTTATATAGACATAAACATGTTTAAGTCACTTTAACAGAATGAACATTTAGCCAGTAACAATAGGTTTTATCACAGGGCCTATGACTTCCCCATCAATGGGCTTCTGACCAGGATTACAGTACAGGTATGGAACACAGTCATCCTGTCAATCAAGCCTAGGTACACCGGAATGGTGCAACTATTGCACCGGAAGTACACTTTGCTTGGCAGGTCAGTATGGCAGTCTGCAGAAACCAGTGCTGGGTACACACATTTACAACATTTTTTCCCCAGTCATCTGCTCTGGATCTCATTATACTCTTGAAGAAGAAGATGAAGAATGAATACCAGAGTCAGTGGATGGATAGTAATGCTTTGAGATGCTGTATTCTAGACACGCATGGCTCTTAGCAGCTGCGGTCAACTGCACAGAAGCTGTATAACATCAAGCCCACCAGAATGTTGACATAGATGGGGTATATATCTCTAGGCTCCATCTACTACTGATGTGCTACTGGCAGTTAATACTTTGAAGGAACCAATAACTGTCATTCTTTAAGAATGTAGCCACTGATATGATGGCAGTTTTCCAGCTAATGACCTTATACCAATGTACACATGGAGAACAGTAACAGCACTTGGAGGATTCTTTAAACAAAGACATGAAGTTGTAGGAGGGTTACATGCTCATGAGATATGGGAAGATTTGGAGAAAATTACTTGTATATATATGATTAAATGTCAGGCAGAGAATAAATAGAAGGAGAAATCTAGGCTTGAGAAGAGTGAGAAAAAGAGAGGAGAGAATGAGGAAGAAAGAGAGGGAGACACCTGGGGATATCTAGGCAGCCACCAGACAACAGACACAGAGTAGGACATAAGGAAAGAAAGGTAAAAAGCCTTGAGGCAAAATGTGGACAAAGATTACAAGTCAATTTAAGCTAAAGAAAAAAAAGCTAGCAAGAAACGTATAATAAGTCTCTGTGTCATGATTTGGAAGCTAATTGGTGGACCAGAAGAACAAGCCTGCTACCTGGGCCAATGTCAGTCTTAACAATTGTGATGGTATAACCTCTTATAATCTGTGCTATGCTTGCTTCAAATAAAGTTATTTTGCTACATTTGTGAACCTGTATGAACTCTCATTTTCAATTCTTTTCAAGTCCAAGAATGTGAAAACAGCTAAGCCTGATTACCAGTAAAACACACACACACACACACACACACACACACACACACACACACACCGTTGGTATTGACTATTGAACCTGGGACCCTGTACATGCTACCACAAAATTTTCCATTGAGCTTTGTACTCCAGCATGAAAATACTATTTTTGGCGAATTGTTCGAAGCCTAATGCAGGACAAGGAATGAGGGTCATGAGAAAGAAGAGCCTTCAAGAGTATAGGCAAGTGGCTAGAGAAAGAGCTCAGCTATTAGGAAGATTTATTGCTCTTGCAGAAGACTGAGATTTGCTTGCCAGCACCCACATGGTGGCTAACAACCATTTGTAACTCCAATTCTAAGATATCTGACACTGTCTTCTGACCTTCTTGGGNGGTAAAACTGCTGCAGGTAAAACGCCCATACACACAAAAGAAAGAAATACAAAAAAAATTTAAAATGAGTATAGCTATAGGAGAGCCTCTATCCCCTATAACATCCAGTATTTTTTTTTCAGGATATCTACCAAGTTGGCTTGGGGAAAACAAGAGAAAAAGCCATTAAGAGAGAGGAGTATCTATTGTGAAGTCCTTGGAGAATCTTCTCCTAAGTAAATGCTAGTTGGTCCAAGTCAATGCCTATCCTGATCTTTTGTCTGACCTATGATAGCAGCATAAAAGCGAGCTTGGAAGAAGTGGCCTGGGAATGCCATATTCAGAGCAAATGATGATGTGGGAATGGAAGGAGATACACAGACAAAGGAGGTGGGCTAAATTAAGGATGTGGCACTGCATATGGACTAGAGATCTGTATGATACAAGTACTCAGAAGCAATGCAGCAATGATACCAGTGAATGCTCACAACATCTCTTTCCAATGCAGAAGAGTGACCTGGATTAGCTCCTCCCTGTTCTGGGATTCACGAAAATCTTTACCACCTTAGAGCATCAACACATGGAAAATCAAAGCCTTTAGAACTGAAAGCCAGAAGATTGAGATCTCAAAGCCAGCCTCAGATACAAAGTGAGTTAGAGGCCATCTCCAGCTACGTTTGACCCTTTATCAAAAGAAAGGAGGAAACAAAGAAAATATTGTGCAATATAGTGTTCATATATTTCGTTGTTCTGCTTTGTCTTTCACACATTGCAATTTTTACTTTCAAATACAATTTGAATACTATAAGAAACAAAACGTTAGAATGTGAATCTTTCCATTTCAAAACCTAATATAGCTGAAATCATTTTAAAATGTATAGTATATATCTGAGCGGCGTGACTGTGAGGGCAAGTGAGTTGAGACAGATGAGGGTAACATTGTCTTTAGAGCACACTGAATTAGCTCTCCTTTCCCCCATGGCCTCTCCATAAACTGAGGAAGCTAGTAGCTTTCACCAGTGCTCAACCTATGGCAGGCATGGCTTTATAAGGAATTGCAGCTCCCTCTCTTCTAAGAATTGGGTTTGTGTAGGGCCTCTTTCTAGATAGTGTATTAGGCTCATATTGTTTGGAGAAAACCATTTTCCTAAAAAGAAGATGCTATGGTAGGGGAAAACAAATGCAGAACATATCCAGGTTTATACCAGACCAAAATACTGGATGAAGGAATATGTCTGTGGTCCAGACAGGACTAGAATGCTGGATGAAGGAAGATGTCCGTGGTCCAGACCACACTAGAATTCTGGGTGAAGAAAGCTGCATCACTATATGCAATCTTCCATTTAACAGATAAAGAAATCCCCAGAAACATATGCAGAATTCAGAAAGCTGCAAGAAAAATCAGCTCATATTTAACATGAGTTATTTTGTCTTCCTCTTACAGTCATTGAAACCATTCTTCTATTCCATCAGTCATCTTTTCTTAATCATTAGTCAATCATTTTATTTCTGTGCCAAAGCAGCTTCTAAATCACATTGTGAAATGCTTTACTATGGCAAAATAGCTGTAGCTATTAGAAACAAATGATACTATGAAAAGCCCCCATGGAAAGATGCTAAGATACTAAGATACTAAGCCATCCATCCAAGAAATAGAGCTTGAGCTTCACATAACATTTAATACTCTTTTTCCTGAGCCATTTGGTATATTGACAAAATAGGTAAAGAAAAAAATCTTTCTACCTTATATATAGCCCTGTATGACTCATTTTTGTGTGTGTGTGAAATGTGTGTCTTCAGAAACCTATCATATTATAAAAGTTTTGTGGTATCAAGATGAAAAAGGATATTGGAAATCTTACGTTTTCCCTGTTAATAAATAAGTCATTTAGTAACAAAAAGATGATGTACTGTACATAACAGGAAAGATGGATGATGGCAAAGAAGACCTTAATTTTAATTTTTCAAGCAATTCAGCTTTCTTTTTCTTATATAATTCTCCAATTAAAAGCAATTTAAGTGTGATATTTGAAGGTTTAAAAATCACTGGTATGACTAATAAAATTTTTAATGTTGCCTTTTTTACATCAGATATGAGGAAGTCATTTCTGGGTATATACAGAAAAATCAATGGGCCTAGTATGGACTTATATGTATTTGATAATATTATATAGTGAATGGTAATTTTTATACAGCAACTTTTCCCTAAACAGGGTCTCACATAGCCCAGGATGGTTTTGAACTTGCTAAGTAGCCAAAGATGACCTTGAACTTCTGATCCTATAGTATTGAAATTACATATATACCTCTCTATACCTAGTTATGTTGTGTTAAGGATAGGGCACTGTACATGTCAGACTAATAGAGCTATGACTCCAGCCATATAATTGTTAATTTTTAAGTCTGTCGTGAGCCATTACAATTTTTTAATTTAATTACGAAGCAAAAGTTCCTACTAAAAATAGTTCTTAAAAAATCCCAAAATTCCAATTGTTTTGTTGCAATTAGCATTTGTTTCACTCACACGAATGCCAAAGCAGATGTTCTCCATCCAGTGGTTTGCCTCATCTATCTCCATATGGAGAAACCCGAGGACGCTTGATGCCATCCTTCCATCCAGGAAGCTGATGCCTGGCCTCAGGAATGCACATTTATTCTAGACTAGATTTGCTCACAGTGTTTTCTCTGATCAGCTTTCATGGTCTTACAGAGCTTCTTTATTTGAAGTCCCACTTAGCATTGTGTCATAGGAAACTGTTGTGAGAAAATGGCATTTCCTCATCTTTCCACATGTCTTTAATTGTGGATTCTGCAATTAGCAAATGTTTACATTTAAAATGCTCTATCTTTCAGAGCCAGAACTCATGGTTCAGAGAACCAAGAGGCAGATGTATAATGTGTCTCTTTTTACTAACACATTTCCTTTTCTGTTTAAAAACCTTGCTTCCCATGGTTGTAGCTTTACTTTACTTATGTAGTTATCTCATTTCCAAAGAGCTAAAAGAAATATGTCCACTAACGTCAAAATGTTTTAACCGAAAAAGTAAGTGCTTGATAATTGGCCATTATCTCTGATACAAATCCAGCCTTTTTGAAATAAATTTTGTTATGCATAACATTCCAAGTTGGATAGCCAGCTACAGTATAGGTGTGTATTTCTGAGATACCTTCCAATATTTGCTAATAGTATTGCTTTAGAAGACAGGCTTATGAACATTGTGAGCTATTAATCATTTTTTCATAATATAACTATTACAGAAAAGAGTGATATTTTGATTAAAAATTCATCTTGATCATCTAACTGAAGAAACCAGGCAGTGGCTACATAGTGAGCACAGAGAGGATCACACTTAGAAGCCAGTGGAGTCCCAGAATTATCCTGTATCATGCACATTCTATCGAATTTTAACACGCTCAGAATGAATGAATCCTTGATTTCCTAGAGTAAATGTGTGAGACTACCAAGTTGGTAAGTGTGACAGTGGTTGAGATCAAAGGAAAATCAATGAGTAATGGCACAAATTCTAAATAGTTTTGAGTACCTTCAGAAATAATGAATCTAGAAATCCTTGCATGCACTATAGCTCTATTATTTTAAACAAGAATTGGTGATGGTGGCTAGGGGGGTTTACACCATTATTCTGCTATAAGATAAGTTCAGTTGTAGCTGAGCAAATAGAAACCGAACCTAACCAGCAGATTACAAGGTACAAAGATGTTCCTATGTTTTCTTTGCTTTTGTGAGGAGTGTGTGACTATATCTCTATTTCAGAAAGTACTGGCATGAGACAGACAGTTGCTCTAGTTCCTAGCCATGAAAAGGAACATGCATAGATCATGTAATCACAAAGGCAAGTGCTTGATATTTGACCATTAGCTCTGACACAAATCCAACTTTCCAAAATAATTTTTGTTATGCATAACATCCCAAGTTGGATATACAGCTACAGTGTAGGTGTGTATTTCTAAGATGCCTTCCAATACTTGCTAACTGTATCACTTTAGAAGGCAGAACTGAGAAATGACTCTTGTAATTTCTCAGCAGGATTTAAATAGCAGTGATAAGATATTGACTGGTTTTCATTTCCTAGCTCTCAAAACTAACTTGTTTGATCCCTCAGGGGTATGAGTTGCAGCCAACTCCTCCCAGCAGGAGGCCATATCCCTATCTGCATTCTTTTCTTATAGTTCCTGTGTTACAAGCAGACACCCTATGATGGACAGTTTGCCTACATTTATTGATGATTGATTTCTGATGTTTCAGTCTTATAACCCCTACCGCTTTGAATCTTCATGGAACTAGAAAAAAAATCATCCTGAATGAGGTAGTCCAGACTCAGAAAGACAAACATGGTATGTACTCACTAATCAGTGGACATTAAGAGTAAAGTAGAGAACAATCACTCTAATCCCACAGTCTCGGAGATGCTAAGTAACAAGGAGGCCTTAAGTGGACACATGAATCTCCCTGGGAAGGGAGAATAGAATCGATTTTTCATGTGGACTGAAGGTGGATGGAGATGGAAATGGGAGGGATCAGATGTGGGAGGTGTGGAGAGAGACACTTTGGGGAGAGACTGGAATCGGGGGCATTTGGAGGGTGATGTCAGTGGAAACTCCCTACAATCTACAGTGGTGACCCTCGGGAGGACTGATAGTAATAGAAGATATAGAGTCTATACCAGACATCTTCTGTAACCAGGCAGGGCTTTCAGTGATGGGCCTGGAACACCAGCCTAGCCACAAAACGGTTGTTGAAGCTTCATCAGTTTAGCCAATGACATTTGGGGGCTGCTAACATGGTGTTCTCTGGAGACATGACCAGATAAGATGGAGGAGAAAGGTTGTAATACTATCTTCGGTGTCAGAGCTGAGGCAAGCCTTATGGCTGGTCCTGATTGCCCTTGGGAGAGCAAAGATTCAGCAGCAGTTGGATCAACATCTTCCTTGTTTGATGTCTGTGAGTTTGCTTTTCATTGCACCTCTTAATAAAGTGTTAAATAGACTTTCATGGGTTCTTATTTCCAAAAACCTTTGACCCATGTCTAGTTTGGCTACAAAAAAGTGCTGGAGAAATGATAGCTCAGAGTTTGTGGGCTTGGCCAACCAATAACTGGTCCAATGTGAGGCCCATGCCATGAAAGGAAGACCATGCCTGAAAATGCCTATATGGCCAGGAACTGGAGGCTGGATGGCCCAGACATGTAGGAGTAAAACCAAACATGACTGAAAAAAGAAAAACAAACAAACAAACAAACAAAAAACAAAACAACAGTAATTCTGCTATACTCATAGATTGGTGGCTCTCCCAATTGTCATCAGAGAGGCTTCCTCCAGCAGCTAATGGGAATAGATGCAGAGACACACACCCAAACATTCAAAAATTAAGTGGAGCTCAGGGAACCCCTTGGAAGAGGGGAGAAGGATTATAGGAGCCAGAAGGATCCAGAACATAGCCCATAGAGTCAGCTAAGCAGGTCTCATAGGATATTGGAGAGACTGAAGCAAGGACCATGTCACCTACAAGAGTCTTCACTAGGTCATCTGTACATATGTTATGGCTGTGGACTCCTAACAGTGGGAGTGGTGTTGTCTCTGACTCTTTGCCTGCTCTTGAGACCCTTTTCCTTCTACTGGGCTTCATTGCCCAGCCTTGATATGAGGTATGTATCTAATCTTATTATAACTTGTTGTACCATTTTTGGTTGATATCTCTGAAGAACCTGCTCTTTTCTGAAGGGACATGAAGGAAGAGTGGATCTGGGAGCGTAGGGGAGGTGGGAGGAAAGGACGGGGAGAGTGGATGGAGGGGAAATTGTGGTAGGGATATATTGTATGAAAGAATTCTTTAAGAGAAAGAAAAAAAGAAGAAAGCTCTTATGTGACTTTGACTTGGATACCAGTGGAAAATGCACATCTTGTAAACAGGCATTCAGCAAAAAAAAGGAAGTATTTTCAATTCTGCTTCTTACTCTTATTAAAGCCCTAATGTCAGACAAACCTGCCTATGTCTGCTCTCTCTAGAAGTCCCTGTGTGAATAGAATGTGTATTTAATTTAAATTCTTCTGATATGTGGATGGTTATAGGTTTCTTCATCCTGCCTATAATCTGGAGGAAGTTCATTCCACCTCTTTGAGTGGCCAGTCTTAACACAAAGCTGATTCTCACACAGCTGATTAATGAAGTCCCACAAGGCTACTGTTTGGCTTCCTATATTTGAGCACGCTACTTCTTCTCTTCAGATTTTCTAGTACATTTGCTTTTATTGCTGCAAAATGAATTACTTAAATCTCAGGGCATTAAAAATAATATTGATTATTTCCTTTGTGATGGTCAGAAATGTGGTCACCAATTATCTGGGTGCTTTTCACTCAAAGTTTCCAAAGATGCATTCAAACTATTGGCAGGAATTCTGGTATCATCTGAGGGATTGAATGGAGAAGTTAGCTTCCAAGCTCTTTTTACTGGCTCTTAGCAGACTTTCATCCCAGATACAGAAATGTTCCTTCCACCACACAGTTTTATGACACATTAACTGGTCTTTCCCAGAGTGATTAAGGCAAAAGAGAATGAAAGAGAGCCTGTGAGACAGATTACATTATTTTTATTTTCTGCTCAGTATTGAAGCTGACATCTCAATATGTCATACAGGTTGCATACATTAGAAATGTCATTAAGTTCAGCCAATACTCCACAGGAGAGAATTTCACAGAATGTGGATATCAGGAAGCAAGGGGTCATGGGGGCAGGCTAATAGACTTTCTTCTATACCTAACTATGGGGTCAGTTGTAATTTTCTGAAATTTTCTTCAAGTTAGTGAAATAATCCTCAGTTTCATATAATAAACATCTATATATTTGCCAATCTGATATTCAAATTCCTTCCTATAAATAATAATTAGCATTTATTTTTCCATCTTGATCATGAAAGACAGATAGAAATGGTACCTACATTCTACTTCTAGGATTTTTCCAAACATTAAACTATAAATAACGAGATGACTACAATTATTTTTCCACGTGTCCTCAGTCAGAACATAGTTGCAGAACCGAGGTAACTGGAGAGGAGGTGGAGAAAAACATAAAACACACACGCATTAGCAAATCTAACAACTTCTAAAACGTGGTTTAACTTTCTAAAAGTCACAAACATGTTCTCAGCACCTTATGGAAACCACTGTATTAACTAAATTACTTCTTTACACAAAGAATTTTCTGCAAAAGCTCCAAATTCTCTGCAACCACTGGGATTCTAATCTATGTTTATTCTATCCATTGGATTCATAGGGGAACCCAAAACTGTGAGACTATTCTACCTTATCTGATGGTCAGACAGTCTGAGATTATCTTTGCTCTTTCATAGTCATTAACAACAGGTATGGCTACAAAACAAGTTATCCTTACCTAGGGTGTGCTTACTTGGTGTTTTGAACACTAAGATGTTCCTTAGAGGTGGATCTCCATCACCCTGATCCAAGAAAAGAGAATTCAATTATAGTTCTGCCCCTTCTTTTGAAATAGGAGGTTTGACTTAGGGAGTGACTGCCTGCAAGTATTGGAGCAAGTAACTGTTCTAGTTGTCCTTTGTGTCATGTTAAAGCAGTCTTTTGCCTTCTTCCCCCCTTTTGTATTAGGGTATAAAAGTGTACGGAAAAAATAAACACAGGTGAACTCAGTATGCAGGAGGCACTGAATTGCCCTCCTGATACTATTCTTTGTCTCCTTATTTCTTTCTTATCTCTGGTCTCCTACCTAACATTCCTAATCCTCACACTCCTACCCTGCAACATATGAACGTCCATTGCTAGGATCATGGAAAACGGCACCCCAAATAAATATGTTACAAGTTTAGCATGGTAAATATAACTTCCGTTGCAGCTACAAAAATAACTATAAAATGTAAATAAAAGGAAATGGAAAATAATTTAGCTATTTCACTATAAACAACCAGCCAAACACAAAAGAAGGTAATTATCACAGCATATGGAAAGCAAAACAAAACACAAAATGTAGCTCATTTAGAAACAAGACAGCAAATTTCTTTGTTATTATTAATTAAATATAAATGGGTTAAACTCCATGTTCAAGGGCATACATTAGCAAGATGGGGTTGTAAAGACAGCATAGCTGCCCTAGATTCTGTGACTCAAACTCTACCCTCTTAGCAGGGAGTGCTCTGAGCTGTTCTAGTTTCACAGGTCCTAACTGATGCAAGTAGTACAGACACACAGGCAAGCAAAACATCTAACCAGTAATATAAAAAATAAGTAAAATAGTTTAAAAAAGACATAGATAACCTGTAATATAAAAAAACATAGATTAGAATTGTTAAATCACCAATATTCTTCAAATACTCATTTCAGATCCAAAAATACATTTGTAATGACAATTTGTGAAATTACTTATATCATGTAAATAGTGCATGAAATTACTGGGTATGAGCGAGAACGGATCATGAAATACACAACGAATCCCACATTAAGACTTTATTAAGAGAAAGACACGTGCAAAGGCAGGAAGTTGGTGAAGGGAGAGAGGTTGGAGCTGGCATGTCTAGGTTTTAAAGGCTGCCTAGCACACGTGCACAGGGTCTTAAGCAGCTGCGTCATGCATAGGTGACATGATCATACTACGTGTAGGTCATGTAGGGCTTGAGGACTCTGGGTGGCTATGTAATTTGCCTGCATGCTTGTTGGCACATGTGTGGCCCTGGAACCCAGAAATGCCAGGCACAGTGCTGGGTGATAGAAACCATCAGACAACTCCCCTAGGTTTACATCACCAAATGATGTCCTAGCCCAGGTTCTTTTTATGTAAATAAACCATTGATGTTTACCCTGTAATGTTTATGTAAAATAAATATTTACATAAAATCATGAAACCATACTTTTTAAAAATGTATTTCTAACATTCTGTGAATCTTTGCCTATTGAAGACGAAAGGTTAGAAAGATAGTTAATAAAAACTGAAAGAAAGGATGGGTGATTATAATGTCATACAAACAGACTTTAGATAAAAATACATTGAAATAAATTTGCAGTGCATATTAGCATCTAATATTAAAAATACAAGATAGAACAATTAAAAGCATTTTCATACCTAAGTACAACAAGAACCATGTAGAGAAAAACAATGACAGGGTCAATGGGAGAAGAAGAAGAAGACAGAGAGAACTGACAAGCAGAAGTATCAGTATTAAGATCATAGAATAAAATAATTTTTTTGAGAGCAGTAGATTAACAAAAGAAATTTAGAATGAATCCATCATGTCTAGCACAGTGTATCAGTTATCCCCTACATACAACTAACCATAATATCCAACCACTTAGAAAAATCACAAATAACTGGAATTAGCAAACTCCTCTCAATAATAACCTCTCTCAGTAATGAAGTGTCAATGGCCTTAACTCATCAATAAAAAGCTGCAGACTAGACGGCTAGATAAGAAAAGATCCAGTTGTCTGTTTTGTTCTAGAAACATATCTCTCTAGCAAAGTCCCACAGATTGAAATTTAAAAGAATGAAAATTAGATTATCAGGTAAATAGAAAGCACAAGCAATATGGTATATTGATTTCACGTTTGATGAAGTGGATTTAAAAGAGTAAGAAGCATGATTCATCAAGAATAAACAACGCTAAGTATTTTTGCATCAAAATCTGGGCCTCACAATTTGATAAATGCTAGTGAGCATAAAGGGTGACAGAAGTCTCAGACAATGAAAGTCAATGGCTTTAATCTCCTTTCTCAGTTTTAGACAGGTCATCCAAACTAAAATTGATAACAAAACTCAGCCGATAGTGACAGAGTATGCATCTAAGAAGGAAAGAATACATATTAAAAATCATTTTATAAGTATGAGTGTTGTATGCATGTTTCTGTACCATGTGTGCACCTGGTGTCCATGGAAGTCAGAAGAAGGCATCAGGTCCCCCAAAACTGGTTTACAGAACTGCCATATGGTTGCTGGAAATTGAACCCAGGACCTATGGGAGAACAGCCAATGCTCTTAGCCACTGAATCATTTCTCCAGCGGCAGAGAATGTATTATTCTCGGCAGCTTATGGGACCTTCTCTAAAAGAGATCATATTCCATGTTGCAACACAAATATTAACAAACACAAGATAATGAAAGTAATTGCTTGTATCTCATCAGAGCATCATGGATTAATACTAGAAATCAATACAAAGAGAAACTACAGAAGCTTTAGAAATAATTTTTAAAAATTCTTGAATGACCCATGAATCAATGAGTGATTTAGATAGGAAATTTAAAAATTGCAGAAGTCAGATAAACATAAAACTGCAAGTGTGGTGGTCTAATTCATAAATTCTCTTGTAGCACCATAACTGAACCCTTGGTCTGCAGCTTCTGGCACTGTTTGAGGTTGCTTATGGAGGTGGAGCTTTGAGGAAGGAAGTGAGTCACTTGGGGCTGGCTTTGAGGGTCTGTAGGCCCTTCCCATGTCCATCTCACTATCTTACCTCCTGTGCCTGGATGAGAGCCTGATCAGCAAGCTTCCTTTGATGGCCACCTGCAGCTATTCCTCTCCTTCCATTATGAACCCTCTGTCTGAAACCATAAGGCTAAATAAGCTCTTCCATTTTTAATATTTATTTATTTGTTTGTTTGTTTGTTTGTTTGTTTGTTTATTTATTTATTTATTTATTATGTAAACAATGCAGGCCAGAAGGGGGCATCAGATCTCATTACAGATGGTTGTAAGCCACCATGTGGTTGCTGGGAATTGATCTCAGGACCTTTGGAAGAGCAGGCAATGCTCTTAACCGCTGAGCCCTCTTTCCAGCCCCCAAGCTCTTCCATTTATAAGCTGTAACTGTTCAGGGTATTTTATCACAGCAAAAGAAAAATAAATACAACAACTTACCAGAAATTTTGAATAATATTTGTGTCCATTATTCATTCATAAAATATATAACAGATAAATAAGATAGTGTTAAAACTCAAGTTTGTAGCAACAACCAAATATAATAAGCCAAACAAAAACAGTACATGATGAAAAATAATATAGATGCTAAAATTAATGAAATGGAGACTAAAATAACAGTAAATAGCCAAATAAAGAATTGATCCATTGAAAAACATGACATACAGAAACCCATAGACAATCCAACCAAATGGGAATACCTAAATTCTAAAAATATTAATGTAAAAATGAGCATAATCACAGATTCTTTTTAAAACCAGTGGATCATTAGGGATACTTTGAGATTCTGTATTTTAAAATCTGGAAAATCTAGTTAGGTGAATTTCTGGGCAAATACTATCTATCAACATTTAAGAGGGCGGAAAACTACAAGCAGGTCCATAACAGCAAAGAGACGGAATCACAGATGAAGAGCTCCTGACAGACACAAGCTTGGGACAGACTTGCTGGTCTCTACTAAACCTTTAAAATTTGCCAACCTAGTACTGATCAAAGAATTCTGTAAAATTGAAGGGAAACAACAAAATAATTTTACAAAGTCACCATCACCCAGATCACATCATATAAGACTATAACATAAAAGTACACAGTGAATTATTTAGTGAATACCAACACAAAAACTCTCAATAAATTTTCAACAAACTGAATTTTGTTGAAACACCATGAATAAATTGGTTTTATTCCAAAGATAGAAAGATGATTCATTATGTACAAACAAATAACTGTTATATATAGTTCATAAATACAAAAGTACTCCTGATAGATGTAGAAAAAAAAGCTCATAAAGCTCAACATCCCTTGGAAATGAAAGTTTCAAAGAAACGAAGCATACGAACAATGTGCCTCAGTCTAATGTGAGTCTTGAAAGCAAAACTCAAGCCACCACGACATTATTGTTAAATGAGGAAAAAATAAAAACATTTCCTCAAATGTCAGTAACTGACAAATCACTCCCAATATTTGGTCTTATTCAATGTAATCCTAAAAGCTTAGAGTAATAAGACAAGTGAAAGACAAAAGGGATGTAAATAGGAAAGAAATAAATGATAGCCAATGCACTTGGCATTCTACACTAAATCACACTAACACCACCAGAAAACACTGAAAAACATGGCATTGGATCAGGACACAAAATCTACACGTAAAAATAAGTAACATCTTTATATACCAATAGTGAACAACTAACAACAAAATTAGAAAACAAAAGTCCTATTTTCAAAAAAAAATGAAAGAAAGAAAAAGAAAAGAAAAAAGTAGGAATAAAACTAAGAAAGGAAATTAAGGGGAAAGGGGATAAAGAAAAATTAAAAAAATAAAACCAGACACAAGAAAATGAGCTTGGATATGCAGAATTAATATTGTGAAAATGACTTTAATGCTGGGAGGTGTGCACAGAGTCAAACCAAACAATCATAAATCTACGTGGAAGCACGAGGTCCCCGATTAATCAAATCCATTTTAAGCAGGAAATACAGTCTGGAGACATTAGGATACCTGATCTGAAACTATCACTATCTTTAGCCACTAGGCAAATTGTTTTGTGATTCCGCATCACCACAATCAGATTGCTATCACCAAGAAGCTAACAACAGTAAACAACAGTGAACATGTGGGGAAAGAGGAAATTTTGTTCACTACTAATGGGAAAGTCACTGGTCTACCACTGTGGAAGTCAGCATGGCTGTTCCTAAAATATCTAAAAACAGGCCTTCTGTACGGTGCAGCTATACACTCATGGATTTCACAATTCCAAACAACTAAGTTTGCAGGACCAGCAGAGGACCCACACTACTAACCACTCGTGTATGAACTGAGGAATCTCACCATAACTTCTTTCATTAGTGCAATTCAGTTTGAAGAATGGCTTATAGGGTCTTCATGAGATATGTGTATCCTGACATAACAGCATTGTGCACAAAAGCTTAAATAACAAGACAAGTGTCCATCAAAGGACAAATAGATAAGCAAAATGTGATGATGCACCTCCAATAGGAAGTTATTCTGCTTTGAAATGAAGGGAATTCTGACATAGTTATAACATAGAAAAACTTTGAGCCCATTATACTAAGTATGATAAAATAGTTAGCAAAAATATATAATCTGTGAAATAGAGTAAATTTTGTAGAAACAGAAGACAGAATGTTGATTATTCCTGGCTCTGGGAAAGGGAAAGAGAATTGTTTAGGAGGTGTCAACTTTCAGTATTATTTGATGTATGAAGTTGTGGAAATAGAGAAGCATGATTTAAATCTTTGAGACTGTTCTCCTGGGGCTGGAGAGAGAGTTAGTTAAGAGCTCTAGCTCTAATTCCAGAGGATCCAGGCTCAATTCTCAGAGCTCACAGGGCAGTCATTTGTAATACCAGCTCTAGGGGATCTGATGCTGTCTTTTGATCCCCTCAGGCACCATACACACACATAGTACATAGAGTTACATACAAGGAAAACACCTATATGTAAACATGAAAAATGACTGCTGTGCCATGCCAGGCCAGAAATTTTGGACTACAACATTTCCAGTTAGGTCAACATTTGGGTTGACAACCACATTTGAATGCCCATGCAGGACTGTCTTTCCTGAAATTAGTTTCCAAAGCCTTGCATTTGCTGAGCCTGCTGCACTGTTTAGCTGTTGCTACTGCAGTGATTAAGCAAATGGGAACTTTGTAACAAAATGTTTCACCTACGAAAGGAATCTTCGCTGAACTTTCTATTTAGAGAGAAAATTAAGACCTTTGAAGTTCAAAGAACTTTTCCTAGTATAATCTAGGATGTGATGAAAAGAAGCTCTCATGGGCATCACAAGGTTAAATTCAGGTATATAGTAAACATTAACTATAGTTTGATAGATACACTCCATATCTATCAAAGTTGATTACTTGATTACTTTGTTTTTCTTGTTTTAACTTTTGTGGGGGGGGCACGTGTTTAAGTGTGGATGCTCTTTTTAGACAGGATGAGATGATGCCAGAGGAAACCCTAGGTGATGGTTATTGTCTTCCATAATGTTTGAGACAGGGGTTCCTGTCTTCAGGGAAGTCCCTTCTCATCTCACTTAAATCACACTGGGATTACTGTGGCATGTTACAATGTCCAATTTGATGTGAATCTGGGCATCCGAACTCCGGTCCTCTCACTTCCGCAGTCCTCACTTTGCCCATTGAAACCTGATACCGCTTTACATCTTTAATGCTGATTTAAAAAGTGGTTTCAGAGCTATAAAACAAGCAACTATCCGTCAAAATTCTCTTTACAGTAAGCTTAAAATGTGCTCTCATACCTATTAATCAAGTTTCAGTACACAGACTCTGGTGTCTAACCAGAAAGTGCCTCGGGGATTCAGGCATTTAATGAGTATACAAAATCAGATGGTGAATTTTTCTTTGCTTAATAAGAGTGGGAATTTCTTCTCTGACCAAGGCTTTTCAGGTCAGGCAAATTTTCTGATAAAACTTTGTGTGCTTAGCTGTACTTTGTGTTGCTTCTTTGTCGAAAGTAAATGGCAGATACTCAGTCTACAGTCAGAGTTCCCAAGTTCCTTCAGGAGAGCTTCTCCATCTGGAAGTGTGAAGAGGTTCCTACTCTTCACATTTTATCTCCTCGGTTCACAGGAATAAAAGTTTAATAAGTTTGAAGGATTTTGAAAAAAAAAAAGGAAAAAGCATGGGTCCCATTAAACAGAAATTGCCTCTGTGCCTTTGCCCTGAGGAGACCATCGAGAGAGAATCATTTTAGACAGAAGGCCTTTGTCCTTCCTTCCTTCTTTCATGGTGAAGGACTGTTTCCGTCTCCTAGAGAACAGTCCCAGTGCTTCCTTCTTCAAGTAATTAGGTTGATTTCCACTCTGTCCGATTTCGTTCCGCCATCCAGCCTTATCGTTCTTTGTCTGAAAACAAAGCCTTTTCTGATTTTGTATTTGGCGACTGACTCTCACTCTCATTAAAACTTCAGAAAAATCATCTCGTTCAGGAAGTTCCACCCTGCTTAGAGAGGCCCAGTTAAAATTCCTTCCATTCCTTCATATTAATTAAAACCACCTTTCCTCTAAACGGCTCCACTGCAAAAAAAGAAAGGAAAAAAATAAGGAAAGAGAGTAGATAAAACCAAATGCAGTGAGCAAGAAAGCTGGAGCTGTTTTTTTT
>LOEQ01003949.1:37438-53034 GCA_001685075.1 Bramus lutescens
TGGGCGGGGCTTGTCTCTTAAAAGGACAGGGTGCTCAGGTGATAGGTCATACCAACAGATTACAACACAGATATCTTTGTCTCTGAATCTCAGGGATTTAATCAATTAGGACTCTCTGCGTTAACTACTACCCCAGAAACATGCACACATACACACATACACCCACCCACCACCCCCAGAGATGCTGCCTAATTCGGGGAAAGTGCTTTTCTGAGGCTAAGAACATAAATATTAGAAGCCAGTTTCACACTCTAGTTCCAAAACGACAGTAGTAGATTATCTCTTCGGGTTTAGTGTCCTCCCAATTAGGGTTTTCTAGGGGTGCATGTTTTTTCCATGGAGTGGGACTCCAATCAGAAAACAGTTTGTTATCTTCTAACATTCCCTATGAGCTTTAGTTAGTTTGAAGGAAGTGTCAAGCTCAGTTCCACCACGATTTCCCTGAGTCCTCCATCCAAAGTCTGTGGCATCTTCAGCTGCAGCACCATATAGTCCCTATCGTTCTGCCAGGCAGCAGGAGCAGTGGCGACTGCATTCACTGGGGGGCTCCTGGGGAGCACTTTGGCAGGGTACCTCTGTTAAAACTCATTTAAAAATTTTTGTATTTTAGTTAGCCTATGAAGGGCAGCCCCGTATATGGCTTTCTCATGCAGCCTTGGTTTTGGTTAATCTTTCCTTCACTGCTAGCTTCCTCCATGACAGCCCTCATCTCTGCTTAAACCTTTTTAGCTCTAGTGTTTCCTTCCTATCCAGATGTCTGTTGATGGAAGGAGCAGGCTGCTTGTTCGTCCCGCCTGGCTAGCTTACATCCGAAATAATCTCACAGAAATTGCATTCATTTAAACACTGCCTGGCCCATTAGTTCTGGCCTCTTATTGGCTAACTCTCACATCTTGATTTAACGCATTTCTAATAATCTGTATAAAACCACGAGGTCATGGCTTACCAGGAAAGATTCTAACCAGCATAAGTCTTAGGCAGGAGCTTCATGGCGTCTGCCTAATTCTTCTCTTCTTCCCAGCATTCAGTTCTGTCTACTCTGCCTACCTAAGTGCTGTCCTATCAAAAGGCCAAGGCAATTTCTTTATTCAACCAATGAAAGCAACACATAAACAGAAGGACGTCCTACACCAGATGTTTATATCACATGTGCTTTTCTTCTCTCTCCCCCTGAAGATCTCAGCAGTCTCATGACTACTTTCTTGCTTGCTGACCTGTGCAAATATTCTAGTCAAGCATAGGAACAGACAGTTCAGAACTAGGATAGATATGAGAGAGACTACAAAGTCTGTCTTTCTGGGCTAGGTTGCTCATTCAATATATTTTTTCAGTTCCATCTATTTTTCCCTTTATTGATGAATAAAGTTATGTTTTCTATATGTACCACATTTTCAATATTTGTTACTTAATGGACATCTAGGTTGATTTTATTCCCCAGCTACTGGGAATAGACCAGTATGTCACATGGATATTAATCTATAAGAGGACATAGAGTCCTGGCATATGGGCCAGGAACTGTGTAGCTGGGTCATAGGGTAGTTTTATATTTTGTTTGTTGAGAAACATGTAGACTGATTCGCATAGTGCTCTAGCACTTTGCATTGTGTAAGGATTCCCCTTTCCCCACAGCCTCACTAGCATTTGCTCACCCCCCCCCATCATAACCATTTTGCTCGGAGTGAGATGGAAAGTAGTTTTGTGATTCTCTAATAGCTGAAGACATCTTTAAAAGTGTTTATTGATTGTTATATTTCTTCTTGTGAAAATTCGGATTAGTTTCATAGTTCCCACTGCCCTTTTTATCGAGTTATCCAGAAAATTGGTCCATGCCAGGTCTGCACTCTAATGCTTAAGTATACTCCCAACTCTGATACCCTTGGCTTTCTGTGCATTAAGTTGGATGAAATGAAGAGAATTGTTGAATCTTGTAGTATATTTAATTATGGAGAGGTGCCATTCAATTTAGAGAAATATGTTAGCAGAGATTAGTTTCAAATTGATTTTTATTTTGTTGTTGTTGTTTGTTTTTGTTTTTCGAGACAGGGTTTTTCTGTAGCTTTGGAGCCTGTCCTGGAACTAGCTCTTGTAGACCAGATTGACCTCAAACTCACAGAGAACTGCCTACCTCTGCCTCAGAGAGCTGGGATTAAAGGCATACGCCACCACCGCCCAGCTTCAAATTGGGTTTTAAACATAACAAAAATTGACTGCTTGTCATGAATAGGCTGTCTAGGTTGTACAGCCAGAATATTGGGAACTTTCCTCTTGGATAGGGTATCAAGACTGAGAGAGTGGCTGCAGTTGGAAAACTACCCGTTTGAGATTGTTATCCTTTGTTTATATGGACTATTTGTTGAATTCTCAAGATTAAACAGGGTGTGGTATAAAGTCTTAGCCAGGGGATGTAATAGCCACTATGTAAATGACATTTTCTCTGCCTTCATATTACTCTTTTTAGTAGAAAAAGAAAGGCATATGCAAACATGCCAGTGTAATTAAAAATGCTTGAGGACAAGCACTGAGTAGTTCGAAGATCTTAAAAATTATCCTGGTAATTATCAATTTGTGTCAAGAACCGCAGGGTACTCCTCAGCCTTCAGAATCCATTGTGTGCTGTAGGGAGGGTCGGGAAGACATTTCATTTACTGGTGGAGTGTGGTAGTGTATTGTAGACCTTCTCTTCTGTAGAGATGTGGATAGAAGTCTGAGCTGCTCTTTTCCTGGCTGTGGCGAGCTAAGGCTAGCTTTTCTATCAACCTTGATTGCTCATTCTATATCAATGGGCTGCAACTGTGTCCCCTAGACCAAATCTAGCCTGCCACTTGTTTCCTTAAATGAAACTTTATCAGGACCCAACCATATTCATTCCTTTTTCTGTGCTTTCCTGCTATTCAGATAGTGCCAATGTCAGTATACTAGCTGACTATAAACTGCTGATGACAACTATAATAATCTTTGAGTATTTACTAAGCCAGTGTTTGTCTTTCTCTTTATATGCAGTAATTTATTTAATCTCCACCAAAATATTATCATCTAGTTTCTGTTGTTTTTACGCTAGAAAAAAAACTTAAAGTGTAAATAAAGCTAGTTTTGAAAGCTCAGGGGAACATCTTAGGGGGTCTCAACTGTAGACAGAGAACTACAGGTGTCTAAGGAGTGCTGAGAGTGTGGTAATGGGCTTCCCAGGACAGTCCAAGTGCTCAGTCCTAATGTCATATACATTGAAGCAACAGACAGATTGAGCTGGCTTACACATATACTGCATGTATCACATGTATAAATTACACATGTATAATATGTTCATGTATATGATATCTATGTATTTAACAACAAAGAAATTATAGACTATTAATTTGAGAGAGAGAGAGATGAGGGGGGATGTTTGGGAAGGGTTTGCAATGTGGAAAAAGATGTAATTATATGATGTTTTGATTTTAAATAAGAAAAGAACTTCTTGAAAATTTTAAAGAAAGTAATGGAATCAGATAGTCTTTCTGAATGTGTGTATCCTCAATTTTAATGCATTAATATCATTGAGTACTTAGAAAAATATATATCATGAAGAGAGCTTTAGCTAATCAGGAAGAAACATAATTCACAAATGTTTGTGTTCAAATAAAGTTGTATGTCATGATTTAAGATACTGATTAACTCTGAATGAACATTATAGTTGAATAGTCAATGAAATCCAAAATGCCTTGAAACCGCTAGAGTTTCCCTTTTTCATACAGCTCTAGATGTTTTGAAAGCAGTATCTGCATAAAGTAATTAAATAAGAAATAAGACTGCAAAGGGCCTTGTTTCTACTGACAATGTTGGTCAGTCCTCAGGAGTCTGTCTACTGAGTATATGGTACAATTAATGCAAAAGATTAGGAGCTAGGACCCCACAGCCAGAAGATAGTTTCAGTTCTGAACACAATGAACACTCTACCCAAGTTCTTTGGTATTTAGATATTTAAGATTTTTTTGTCTTCTGAAAGGCAAGGAGATAACTAAGGTTAATAATTAGAACTTCCCACACAGCAAAAATGTACAATTGTGTATTTTTATACTATGTATTCAAGGAAATAGATGAAAGAACTATATGGACTATATGTGAGAATTACGTTTGTTAAGGTAGAGGTTGAAGAGCCACTTCCTGTTGTACACACAAACACATATAAGAACAGACAGAAATATTCAGTGGATCTTCCTATGGCATCATTGTGATGACTTTCTTTTATGTGTGATTTATCAGACTCTACTTATATTTAAATTGTAGTTAATTAAATCCCTGCTATGATTTTTTTGTCTTTGTATGACGAATGGATAATTGTTCTCCTCTGAGTTTATATGGGCGTTATCATTATGAATTCCTTGACCTCTGTGATCTGGCAGCTTGTCTCATGTTTTCTTTATCAAAATTTGTTTTATTGCTCAACTTATGTGCTAGTGTAAAGCAAACAGTATACCTGAAATCAGTGCATCTCTTTCCCACTGTGGCATGGGCTACTGATGTCAGACAAAATTGTAATTTAATTGTTCTGACATTTTGATCTGAACAGTGCAGATACAAAAGGCGATTCATTTTGTGTAGAAGTCTCCTATTTTCAGCTCAGCATCATTTCTCTTTAGCAACTGGCTTACAAATGATGTACCACTTTTAAAAAGTTGGATTTTACTTAGAATGTGATTTTTATTCTCAGTTTTAATGACAAGGTATGTGTTGATAACAATATAGATGTTTTACATTTTAGATTTTTAGCCTGAAAAAAACCTAGAGATGTTGTGAATCTTTTGAAAATAGATAGTAAAATTCCATATTTGGTAAGGGTGGGACTCCATGTCTACCCCTTCCCTCTCAATGTTGAGATCCTGTCTGGCTTGAACTTGTGCAGGCCCTGTGAATGCTAGCACAGTCTCCGTGAGTTCATATAGGTTCTGTCCTGTTGTCTCTGGAAATGCCTGTTCCCTTGGCGTCATCCATCACCTCTGGCTCTTACAGTCTTTCTGCCCCTTTTCCACAGAGATTGACCCCTGACTTTGAGGGGAGAGGCTCAATGAAGGCATCACATTTCAGACAGAATGCTTGCTCCCGTTTTAGACAGAGTGCCCCCATTTTAGACAGGGTGCCCCCATTTTAGACAGAGTGCTCCAGCATATCTCACTCTGCATATTACCCACTTTAGATCTCTGTGATAATTCCTATCTATTGCAAATTACAGATAATGACATTGTTGAGATTCAAGTAACTCATCATTATCAATTCTCTTGAATGCTAAAAGTTACTCTTGACTTCGTTACTGACTGGTATATGCATGTAAAAACCAGCTATTGTTCTGTTTTTTTTTTCAATGTCAAATACAAAATTTAATTGTATGGGACTCTTTTTTTTTGTATCATTATCAAGGATTCAATTTCAAACTAAAAAGAAAACTACATAATAGAAGCTTGATGTGTTTGCATTGTAATGTGGATATTTTTACATGCTTCTGATTAGAACTCATTTAAGCATTTTTATGACAAAAGTCCCTCACAGTGTGTTTGGAACAAAAGAGCTACAAAATGTGTAAATTACTGTTTGATTAAAAATGGCCTTGCCATTATACTTTTTGACATTTTTCTGTCTCACTAACCTTCTTTTGTATTACATACATAGGTTTTGGAAGCAGGCTTCTTCATTTTTAACTCCAGAACTAGTCTGCATTGCTTATCCTTGTTATTTAAGCAGATACCAGAAACCCTATGAAACTATGTGCATGGCGGCAGTGTTAAGGATGGCAGGGGGTTAAGGCAGACCAACCATTGGCCACCTACTCACCTGTGGGCATTTGTAGAATCGTTTTGGAATCTTCCTTTTGCATCAAATCACTTCCTTGTTCATCTATTATATATATATATATATGTATATATATGTATGTGTATATATTAGAATTTTGAATTATTACAAAGCAATGCTAGCAAAATACATTATTTTCAATATTATTAGTAACAGTGTATAATTTAAGAAAGCATTTGTAAAACTATACTACCTGATGTATGTGCCTGTGGAGTTAGTCAGATGTGGGTTCAAATTCCAATTTCGCATTTCAGTGATGTATTTGCTGCTTGGTGACTTGGTTCACCTATATTTTGTTGTCTACAGTAAGAGTTATTTCTCCAACTTTCAGGACTGTTTTGCAGTGAAACTAGATTTTAATGTATACAAAGTATCAATGCTAATACATAGCAATCTGTCTCCTTTGCCTGCCCCTCTCTGCCTTCCTTCCCTCTTCCCTTTCATGGAGAAGGACTTGGTAAGATCATCTGTAGTTAGTGTATAACTTGTTTCTGTTCTCTGTTATTTTCCACATCCCGAGGAAGATAAGGGTTTAGAAAGGTTTTATTCTAAAGGCTTTGTTTGAGTTTGTGCAGGTAATGCATTGTGGAAGAAAGAGTAGAAAGACTTTACATGCTGTTTGATACGCAACCATGTAGCACCATCACACTTCTGTTTAGTAGTTTATGGGGTTCTCATTGCCTCATGACTGAATTCGTATTTTGTCACCCACCCAGTGACCCAGTGAGACTGATTGTAATAGTGCCTGCATTAGAGACTCCTGCTCAATCTCTTTCTAAAATCCCAACTTTAACTTTTTAAAAAAGAATTTTAATTTTAATTGAAAATAATTTTTTTTCAGATGATACATGCTGGTCATTGTATTCCCTTCCCCTACCCTTTCCAGAGCTGCCTAAATCCACATTCATTCTTTTTCTCTCATTAGAAAACAAATAGGCAACAAAAATTAGGATTAAAAAAAAACAGGAAAAATAACCAAAGACTGTACTTTCAAACCCAAATAAAATGTTTTGCTTTTACATATTATATAAAATCCCTTTGCCTTTTTTCTTTAAATGACAGATACCTGCACATCAATTTGAAATGTATTTTGTCTTTTTTTAAATACCTCCTATCTCTGGAGATGGTCTCACTCCTTCTGATTCCCTCTGCTGTGGTTCATTTTCCTCTACATCAGGTGCCTTTAGACTGGGAGGTCTATGCTTTGATTGCTGACAAGTTTACAAGTGAGGAATTGATGCTGACATCCATTCTCAGCTGCTATCTAAATCCATCCATTAGAGGGACTCACAAGGTCCTAGCCCTAGTTGAGAGCCAATAGCAGTTGATAAGCATCTAGGGAAGGCCAGTCAGTATTTTTCAGGGGTGTGGCCTCTCCTAGGTATTGTTATCCAATAGCTGGCCCTATGCACATACTGGCATAAGTGTACTCAATCTTTACAGGAAAGCAAGAGAAAGAAGAGAATTTGGAAGTGGGAGGTTTACATAGGGAAGGCTCTGGGAGAAGTGGAGTGAGGGAATGGAGCAGAGATGGATGGATGGTCACTTTGTATGATTGTATGAATTTCTCAAAGAGTAGATAACAAAGAAAAAAATTAAAAGTGCTTTTTAAAAAGCACTGTGATCTCTTTTATTAAAATGTTCAAACATTATTATTATCATTTCCTATTAATATCATAGAACTAGTGAACTGTTCAGTATTGCTTCCTAAATTAGGTAATATTTATTTATTCTTCTGTTATGTTTCTTTGAGACAAAAAGATGATCAAAATAGCAAACTCACTGTCTTAGTTAGGATTACTGTTGATGGAAAGAGACTCCATGTAAAGGAAACTTTTATAAAGCAAACATTTAATTGTGGTGGCTCACTTACACTTCAGAGGTTCTGTCCATCATGATGAGGAACATGGTGGCACACAGGCAGACGCAGGGCTGGAGAAATAGCCAAGTGTCCTACATCTGAACTCAGAGGCAACAGGAAATCCTCTGACACACTGGGGGCATCCTGAGTATATGAAACCTTAAAGCCACCCCCTATAGTGACACATTTCCTCCTGCAAGGACACACCCACTTCAACAAAGCCACATCTCCTAATAGTGCCACTCCATATGAGATTATGGGATTATGGGGGTCAATTGCATTTACACTACCACACACTGTCAGAATAGAAGAGCCTGGGAGAAGGGACAAATTAGAGACCAGGTGGGTTGGTGAAAATGGGTGGTCCAGAGGAGTGGGTCCTGCATTCTTTAGGCAGTTTCCTGGATTCACAGTAGCTTTCCTGTCCTGTCATAGTAGTAGATCTTTCCCTATAATATTAGTGACTAAAGCCTAGTAAACCCCTCCTTCCTGCGCAATCTCCTTCCTTTCCACCCACCCTCCTTCCCTCCCACTCTCCTCTTCCCATCCACCCTCCTCAATTTGGTTTGTTTTGAGATTTATGGGTCTAAAAAGTTCAAAATTCTGACTAAACATCTTAAGTGCAAACTAGAGAGAGAGAGAGAGAGAGAGCGAGCAAGCCCAGGGAAGAGTGTTCCTAGAGGTAGAGGGCTGGGTGTTGTGAGGAAAATCACACAGGATGAGCTATACTGAGAGCAGTGATGGAAGATGGAGGAAAATGAGCTTGAAGACCTGTACTTTGCTTCCCCAGTTATCTTCAAGGTTCTCAAGGACTCGTTCCATTGTTTTATAGATTATGATTCATTTCACTGAAAATTTCACCTTAAAATGAGAAATACGGATGCTGCTGAGTTTTGGGTCTTCAGTGAAGGTCTGTTGTAAACTTCAGTGATAGCATCTTTACTTGGGTGCAGTCTTTGACATAGTATCAGACTGAAGTTTTGCAAAGTGGAATTAGAGCTTCCAGTGGGACCAGTCCTGCTGTTTCTCATGTTCTCATGTTCTCTACCTGCACACTGTAATGTGTGTCTCTGTAATTAGGAAGTGATATGAAAAAGTTAAAGGTTTTGAAAAGTTGCCTTAACATTAACACTGGCAACAGTAATAAGATTAAAAATGAAACCTGCTTTATAGTTTCTCTGACTTTACAGGAGCATAAACATGTTTTGTTGACACATGCACAGACACACACACACATACACACACACACTCACACACACACTCACACACACAGTCACACACACAAGCCAAATGAAAGTAAAAGTAGTCTGCTCTCTCTCTCTCAGTAAAACTCAAAAATAATTTCCAAGAAAGAAAAGTCATGGCACCAGGAATCAAGCATGGAGATGAAAACACACTGGAAATAAGTTAGCACTGGGCCTTGGTTGTCAGTATCCTCTAAATGGCTTCAGTCTGTGGTCATGAGGGTGATGAAATCCAGCAAATACCAGAGTGTGGGGAAGACAGGGAACTCACCCCCTCAGACTCCTTCAAGGTCCAGCTAAGGCATTACAGCCACCAAAGGAAAGATAACTAAGAGTATCTGAGGGGAAAAATGAATTAACTCTCATGCCATTCTTCCTCAGCATGTCTCTTTATTGTTCTCTCTCCTTACAGATGTTTCCAGATTATATACCCGTACAACCAGTGATTTCCCAGCCCTAGCAAGGCACAGGACTGTAATTCCTCAGTGTCATGAAAGCAGAAAATATTTACACACATGCATAAAGCCATTGCTCTCAGCTCAAAGATGGAGATGGCTTAGTGAGAATCCCATGAACTTCTTATGGGTGAAGGAGGTTAATTAAGAAATAGATTAAATCATCAGGGAATTCTAGAAGGGGAGATGAGTGTGTTGCGCTACATTTTTAAGTGGTTAGATAAAGAGCTAACAAGTTTACATTCAATAAAATCACAAGTGAGGCAAAGATTGTCTTTTTATGTAGCACCGCTGCTTTTTCCTAGCATGAATACAGAGTATCAGGTAACTAGGCAGCCTATGTAAACACATATGGGAAGATATGGTCTTGATCTATTAGCACATTCACCAAATTTTAGACCCAACATATCTAAGGGCCTTTAGATCTGGTTTACACCTATGCTCTAGGTGGATAAAGCAAAGGGGAGACCCAAACCTCTAGACTGTCAGGTCTGGGGCTGGATGCGTATCAACTGCTCTGACTGTTGACAGTGTGGGTCTGTCCACTGATGAAAAGATATCTTTCTCTGGGCTGTGGGTAAATGGGTAATTATTTCTCCTGTCGCCTGAGAGTAGAACACAAAGAGTAAATCCCTAACTAAAATCATCAGGAAACTGAGGTGAAGATGAATTTGAGGAGTTAGAGATCTTTTAATGCAAGGTTCATTTTAGGTCAGCACTTTCCTTATCTGTCTATAAGTGAGGGAAAACCAGGGCATGTTCATTTTCTCTATCTATCTGAACAGCTGTGAACCAACAGTTTTATACATGTGAAAATTCTATGTCTTTGGAAGTCTGGGACTATCTTAGATGGAATACTCTTTTCTGGGCCCTAAGCACTGACCAAATGCCTGTCAATAAATATAATTGCAGGAAGGCAGATCTTTGTGTTTACATAGGAGAGAAGGCTGGTAATAGGAAATAGTTTTCACACATAGCTAGAGGATATAACTAGTACTTTTCACACATACCTAGGGGATATAATCAGTAAACCCCAAATTCATAGGGTAAAATTGTGCCCAATAAATGATTAAATAGTGCTGAACTGTGGGAGATAAATCCCAAATTCATAATAGAAGGGGATAAGCTACAGTGAGAAATCTACAGCCAGAAACAGCCACTTCATTAACAAAGCAATAATTCTAACATGCCTCACATCTTGCCTAATCCTCTAAACAAAGCCCTTGGTTCTGGTGGGTTGATCTTATGAAATGAGATTGTTTAATTACTGAATTTCCATGGTTCATAGAAATAGCTACTTGAAGATCTTTTGATAGAATGATCTAAATGATATATATTACATATTGAAGATCTGGGTAATTTCATGATAAAAATTCACTTATTTATAAAAGAGTTTTATTTAAAATTGATTTCAGAGATTTTTTTGAACAGGAAATATTGCAGGCTCCCTTAAGTGTACAGCCATTTCATCCCAACACCACACTTGTAGTTTATGATGCAGCAATAACCTTTATGTTCTAAACATTTTGTTAATCTTCTGATCTTTTTGCACTTTCTTCTTACACTTTCAAAATTATGCTAGTATTAGCAATTAAATGCTTTTTACCTATAGTACATAAGTACTATCGTAAACATTTAAAATTTTAATGCCTGGTGATGACATGACATCATTCAGCTTGGACATCATCGTCTACTGTCCTGTTGTCAGCCATTTAAGCTGTTTCAACACATTTTACGTCCTTAAATTGGTGCAAATTTATTTTCCTCAGCATTTCTTTAAATGAGGCTACTGAAATAGTTTAAGGGGAAATTACTCTTACTTTCCTTTTTTTCCCCTTCCTTCTGTTTCCCCCATTACGTGGTAGCTAATTCTTGCAATGTTTCTCTCCCTATTCTTTATATTCTGCAAATCTTGTCCTTTATAGCGTTTTGTCAGCTTGAACTTACTTGGAATTGGTGTATCACAGATATGCATAGGCAAAAAGGACATGGCTCCTTTCAAACTACCATAAACTTCAGCAGGACCCCCCTGTTCATCTTTAGAATCAGAGATACACTTTAGGACAATCTTTGCAAATATTTAAATAGAAAGTGTGGAATGAAGAAGTGCTTATTCACTCTGCAGGTGTTTTTTTTTTAGAATCACACTTTTTTATCATAGTTATATGCAAAACTAGTATTTCATAGTATTAATAGTAGGGTTCTATGAATTTAGCATTGATTTTTATGAATAATTTATGTTTTATTGATCTAACAGTACAGCAGTTTCTTCATATTATATTCTAAACATCGTATTTGGATACCAAGCCAGATCTGAGTTTAATAATTCTTTTGACTAAAATTCATCACTTTATATAGAAGGACAAATACCTCTATAGTCTCTACTATGGAGAGAAGAAAGACATTTAGCATCTTTGTGAGGTGTGTGGATTTTCTCCTAGCTTCAGAAGTTTTTATTTGTATTGGGAAAATGCTACAACTTCTTTGTGTTGGATTTGATTACTAATCAACATAAGATAGATAGATAGATAGATAGATAGATAGATAGATAGATAATATATATATCTTTGGGACCTTTTTCTTCCCTCAAAATTATTTTTATTTGACATTGTAGTTTGTTAAAAGTATATATTTGAAAAAATCCCACTGAAGTGTTGAAATGATTTCTGGAAATATAAAATGTGTGTTTATTAAGTAACGTCTATACTTATCCCTGTGATTTTAGAATAACAATTGAAACTCTAGATAATAGTTCTTTTATCCACCCTAAATAATTGTTACTAAGTTAACAGAAGAAAGCAGTATTGCCTAACTGATCCCTCAAGTCCCTGTGTATTTGTTTACATGCCTGTGTGTGGGTGAGATAATTGCTTCTTGAGTATCTAACATGATAATAATGCATAAATACCTGTCATCTCATTAAAAGAATAATTTATTGTGGCAATAATTTATTTTTGTTTTCTTATGGTTAAATGACTTAATATTTTTCATGTAAAACATAATTTTTTAAAAAGTTTTCAGTTTAACTACATTTCTAGTTTTTTATTACATGCTCATTTAATGCCCTTGTTTTATAGAGAACATGTAGGAAAATAATACATTTTGTTCTTGATTTTTTTCTTAAATATTTTCCAATTTTTCTTGAATGTCATTACTTACTATTATAAGAACTTTTGTCCTTTGCTGTAGAAAAATCATTTAGGACTCATCAGGAATAACTTATTGTATACTTGAGCAAAATGATGCAGCCACCATTTTCCAATAGGAAATCAAGTCAGAATTCGCAATAGTTTTCGAGTTTCTAAAAAATGCACTCACATAAGAAGAAACATTTTTCTCCCCTGCTTCAAGTTAAATATTTGGTCAACTTGCAAAACAGTGAAGAAATAGAAAAAATGAAGATTATTGATCTAAGAAGAGAAGGACAAGAAGCATGTACATCATTTGAAAAGCTCTCTGAGGGTGTTAAATGGATGCAGAGGAATCTGCAGTGTTACCTGTGTGGCATCTGCAGTGTTAACTGTGTGGCATCTGCAGTGTTACCTGTGTGACATCTGCAGTGTTATATGTGTGGCATCTGCAGTGTTGCATGTGTGGCATCTGCAGTGCTACCTGTCTGGCATCTGCAGTGTTACCTGTGTGGCATCTGCAGTGTTACCTGTGTGGCATCTGCAGTGTTACCTGTGTGGCATCTGCAGTGTTACCTGTCTGGCATCTGCAGTGTTACATGTGTGGCACTAACGTGGCCCATTCTGAAAAATAAAAGTAGACCTAGATTCAAGATTTCTAAAAATCTGTTTAGAGAATTAAATCTGTCAGCTGAGGGGTGGCAGAGTACATGCATCCTGAGCTAGGGATAATTGCTCTCACTGCTGTCTTGAACAAAAATGCGGAAAGGAGAGAGGACCCTTGGGAATAAGTGCTACCATACAGGATGCTAGCAAAGATAAGCTAATTCATGTTGTAGGCTTAAGATGGAAAAGGATCTTACAAGTTTGTGTTTTGTTTGTTTTAAAATTGATTTATTGATTATAAAACAGAGGCGCTAATAGTCTTGCTTTCGTTGAGTGGAAAATCAGTAAGCATCTGCATTATGGTTGATGCCATGTGCTCTTGAGCTGGTTGTGAGCTGACGTGCATCTCTTGGCTTTACCCATAGGAAGTTGCAGAGTTTCAAAGGAACCATAGTTAGACTGCATAGACTCTAATACATATGTGCAGTAAGTTGGTTTCTTTGGAAGAATGCTAAATAAAGCAACCTTTTGTTTGAAGATAAGAAAAAAGGTCAGTTGCTGAGCCAGAGCAGAGGAATGGGAAAGACAGAATCTGCATCTCAGTACATGGTTCTTTAGGAAAAAACACACAGGACTGTGTCTAGCTGACTTTCTCTGCTCAGTATGCTTTTGATTTGCTGTGCAGAAAGTCTTACCTTCTGTAAACAGTACCAGTATTGAACCAATGAGGGAGAAGAATGGAAGAAGAATAATGACAAATGTCATCTATATGACAAGTTCATTTATAGTCCCACTTAATGGAAAGACTGGAAGTCAAATTGAATGTTCTTTCTCAAGTAATAGCTATGAAACGGCTGGAGAAACAGATCAGTGGTTAAGAACACTTTCTGCTCTTCCAGACTATCTGGGCTCAGTTCGCAGCACCGACATAGTGGTCACAACCTTTGCAACTATACTTCAGGGAATCTGACACCTTCTTCTGGCCTCTATAGGCATTGCATGTGCACGGTGCACAGATAGGTACAGAGACACACATCATTCATACATGGGAATGAAAAAAAGTTCTAAAAAAAGAAATAATGATTAAATTGGAATGGAAAAAAGGCACTTGGTTGAGGAAACTGTCATTTTTTTGTGGGAACACTACATACATATTAAATGACATACTTATAAAAACAGAATACGTTCTAGGAACTATCACATGTTTTTTGAGGTGCTATATTTGTTTGCATTTTTCATTATTGCCAGTTTCCCAGGATGGACAATCTTCAGTTTCTCCATATTAAGTCCTTTTAAAGGGTTTTAGATTATAAAAATGACACATTTTTTAAAGAAAGGGCTGCTGACATGGTCCAGCTGATAAAGACCCCTGCCTTACCTTATAACCTAAGCACTATGCTGGAATTCATGTGGTTAAAAGAGAGAGTGGATTGTCCTCTATTCTCCATGTTCATGGCATTTCACACAGATGCTAAATTAGAAACAAATGATGCATGTAAGACTGTTTTTCTAACTTTATTATTTTTTGAGAAGTAAAATATTTTACAGTTCAAAAATTATCCCCGAGTTAAACTCATAAGTGATTGCCTTGTAGTTTGTTATTGCATTTTTAAGTTATTGTTCAGTTTTACTGTAGTTTATTTTCTTCTATAACCCACCCTACCCCTAATACCCTCTTTTACTCTATACAGCAGGGGTCAGTTTTACCTGCAAGACAAGCATTCTATCACTGAACTGCATCCCAGACCTTCGTTTTTTTTACATGTTTATAATTTTTGCATATAGTAACTCTCTGGAGAAGATGACAATGTGTCTTGTAATAAAACACTTTACACTAACTTGAAGAAGATACTTCTCTTTCACATAGAATTGGTAGAGTAGTCCTTTGATAATATGAAAGCTTCAGGCTACAGTTAGGTTGAATAACATTTTGCAGTATCAAGGAGTAGGCATAGGGCCTTGTGCATGAGGTTGGCAAGCACTTTAGTACTGACCAAACCCCTAGTTTGTGATATAACTCACTGAACATTTGTGTATTTGAATTGTTATGCTGTTGTCTTAGGAATAATGGTCTTTCAATAAAGAACAAGTGTCTGACCATCAGTGATGTTTTCTTCTAGTATTTCTGCAAGTCAATGTACCAGTTCTCTAATATTCTCTATTAGCTTATGCTTACTTTTCTTTCTTGCAGTCTTATGCTTTATGCCTAAATGTACACATGCTTGTGGTGATATTTTGTTTGTGCTCTAATAAATGAAGCTTGCCTGAGGATCAGAGTGCAAAGCGAGTCATAAAAGTCAGGCAGTGATGGCACACATCTTTAATCCCAGCACTCAAGGAGACAGAGGCAGATGGAGGCAGATGGATCTCTGTGAGTTCAAGGCCACCTTGGGATACATGAGATTAAATCTCACTGACAGAGTAAAACTGTAGTAATGAGGGGGAGCGGGCCCTGCTTTTCATCCAGCCCAGCTCCCGCACG